>CM053276.1:35678299-35701038 GCA_028583415.1 Protea cynaroides | reverse complement strand
GAAGTGGATACACACGACTCCTCTTGCGAGTGCAACTCGTGTGTATTTGATTAGATATTTTATAGGTTTCTTTATTTGGATTTATTAAGACATGTATTTAGTATTTAAATATTTATGTCTCAGTTGAAACAGAATAAATTGTTATTTAAATTTTATTATCACAAAGATTCTCAGTTCATTTATTTGTAAGATTTTTGCTATTGTGTATTTACTCTGATTATGATTACGGATGTGTGGAAGTTTAGATAACGCGGGGATAGCCTACTCGAGATCCTGGTTGAACCGTTGGTTTATTAGCGATTCATCACACCATTCTGAACAGTGCGGAATTGGGGTATGACACTATGGGTATAACGTTGAAGTTCAGTACTGCATTCCATCCTCAGACAGACGGACAGTCGGAGCGTACCATTCAGATTTTAGAAGACATGCTTCGAGCCTGTGTTATTGATTTCAAAGGATCATGGGATGAGAAACTACCATTGATCGAGTTCGCCTATAACAACAGCTATCAGGCTACTATACAGATGCCACCCTATGAAGCACTATATGGTAGGAAGTGTCGAACTCCTTTGTTTTGGAATGAAGTTGGAGAACGGAGTATTGTTGGACCAGAGTTTGTTAAAGAGACTTGTCGAGTAGTCGACATTATCAAGGAAAGAGTTAAAACAGCTCAGGATCGACAAAAATAGTATGCAGATACTCGACGTTGAGACCTTGAATTCGTCATAGGTGATAAGGTATTCCTAAAAATATCACCTATGCGAGGCTTAAAATGACTCAGACAGAAAGGGAAGCTAAGTCTGAGATATGTCGGGCCATATGAGATTCTAGCTAAATGTGGAAATGTGGCGTATCAGTTAGCACTACCCCCATTTATGTCAAGTGTGCATGATGTATTTCACATCTCCTTACTAAAGAAGTACATCAAAGATTCAACACACGTTATAACAGCGGATCCACCGGGTCTAATTGATGATTTGACGTTCGAAGTAGCACCAACTAAAATTATCAGCTGAAAGGTTCAACGTCTATGCAACCATGATATTTATTATGTTAAGGTTACTTGGAGAAGCCAAGATGTAGAAGAGATCACATGGAAAGAAGAGAATGCCATGCGAAAGCAATATCGTTACCTTTTCGACTTGGAAGGTATGTGCAAATTTTGAGGATGAAATTTATAATAAGAGGGGGAGTTATAAGACCCGTATCGAACTAACCGGTCTGACCACCTTGTATCAGGTCTTCCTATCATGGTCGGGCCAAGTGGACCAAGTGCGTAAAGAAACCACAAGACCAGGTATGAAATATAACCCAAAAACAGTCAATTAAGAATATGTGGTCGCATACCTAAACAGGTGTGGTCGACCACACCTCAGACCAAAGCGACCACAGAAATCTGGGTCGTGTGGTTACAAGTTTCTGACTGTGTGGTCGACGGGTTTTGCGACCACACCTGCGACCACACGAACCCATTCAGACTCTGTGATTAGGAAACCTTCCTAATCCGAAGTGGGGCCCTTTCCTAATCAAAGTATGACTTTATATGGAGGGTTTTCCTCTATATATATAGGGCATCCCTCAACATCTTTCATCCTTTTAGAACTCAAACTGAAAGAGAGAGAAAGAGAAGAAGAGGATGATGAGGAGAATTGAAGAGGAAGACCAACAAGAGGAAATTCAAAGAAGAACTCTAAATCTTCAACAAGTTTCAGGTATGAAAGCATTCCCCATGTCAATTGAATGCCTAGAATAGATCATGAAGGAGATAGGGATTTAGGTGAGACCCCAATCATCAATCCATGGACAAATTCCAAGAGATCCATGGAAGGAATCTATGTGGATGATGGATTGTGTAAAAATATTAGTTTTAAGCCATAGAACAATCATAGAAAGGTTCATGATGATAAACCAAGGGATCCAAACATGAAGGAATGGAGTTGGGAGTGAAAAGTCGACCATCACATGTGTGGTCGCATGATATGCGACCACACGAGACACTCATATCCGATCACACACCGTCGGAAAGTCCAGGGAGGGTGTGGTCGCATGTGTGGTCGCATGATATGCGACCACACGAGAGACACATGATCGACCACATGCCCTCGGGAAGTTTCCAGGGAGGGTGTGGTCGCATGTGTGGTCGCATGGTATGCGACCACACCTTGCGACCACAGGTGCTGCCACACCTGCGACCACTCAGTTTCTATTAGTCTGAATTGATGGAAATAAATTCTAATTTTAAAATCTATAAATTTGTTATGTTTTCAAGTGGTCTAAAAGTGATTTACAAAGCTTGAACGAGGAACTACCATTGACCAAAGGTGAGGGAACAAGACCTAAATTAATTGGTTAATAATAAACTATTTTTACTTATTGAGTCTAATACCATGAATGATTCTATGCTTGTATGCTTGTAATGTATATTTCACATGTCATCCAATATTCCTGTTATTACTGCTCATGCATATTTAATTCTATATAATTATAACATGATGATGATGATGATGCTAGGAATATGCATCTGAATATATGTGTGTGGTTAGTGTACTTGATGCGAGTGGAGCATCAGGGGGAGGACGTAACATTGTGGTTCATCCTGGTCACCAGACTCTAGCTCTATCTCTACTCAAGTCTTTTCCATTAACATCATCGTATCACCATTACTTAGCAGAACTATTACGTCGTAGGGCATCAGGGGAGGTGGTCTCGGACCGTGTATTCTCTGACTCTGCCGGGGGGCCTTAGCTCTATCTATATGGACGTATTGAGGGATGTTAGGGTGAGGCCTTAGATATACTGTTTGACATTAGGATTGGTTAGTTGCGAGCCCAGTTTGAAAGCCCTCGCCAATAAGGGCTTACGTGTTGGTATGGGTAGGGCATCAGGGGAAGTGTTATGCGATGTTTGATCCGGGCACTTTAGCTCTATCTCTATTCCATGATGGGTGCATGTGGGACGACAATGGTGTTTGATCCATTGGGCGGCTTCATGCACTTGTGTATAGAGGTGCGGCGGCCACCAATCCTTTCTATAGCACATTACAAACTTATGAACCAGACCAATGATATGAATTGAATGCATGCATATGTTTGTTGCATTGTTTTATTTGCTTACTGAGCCATGTTGTGTGCTCACCCTTTCAACGTCGAATATTTTTAGTTGATGATGCAGGTCCTACTGTAGAAGATTATATGAATGCACCAATGTACGGACATGTTGCTGCGATGGATATGAAAGCTATGGTGGAGTCGCATGATTCGTCGTTTGAGTGCAACTCATGTGTTTTTTAGTAGAATTAGTTGTTGGATTATCGGGACATGTAATTGATTAATTAATTTATTTTATTTTATGTCTTTAGTCATTTGGAGATATTGGATAATTTATTTATGTTATCACTGTTAGATACTAAGTTCGTTAATATTAAAGACTTTCGTTATTGTTTATTTACTCTGATTATGGTTGTGGATGTATCTGATTTAATCAAATGGACACGACTTATTCAAGATCCTAGTTGAACCGTTGGATCATAAACGGTTCATCACACCATTTTGGATTGGTTCAGAGTTGGGGTGTGACAATGGTTGTAACAAACTTGACCCAGTAAAATACAAAAGCAAGAGTAGATGATACCAGCTATGCAAGTTTCCGTGGGAATCGCTCTTCAAATTGCCAATGCTACACCAACACCTCCGGGTCAGACCAAGTGCAGTAACTATTGGTAGCAACACTGTACCTCCAGCACATGTTAGCCATAACACTGCCTACCATACAGTAGGTCCCAGTAACGCACTCCCCAGTGTAGAAGTTTGGTGCATAACAAGCAGTGTATCAAGGTGGTTACCTTAATCAGCTACCAATGTATGGGATAGCTGCCCCATGGCAGAATGATCCAACAAGGATTGAGAAATTTTTTTTAAAAAGATGAAGCCTCGAACGTTTTCATCAAGGGATCAAATCTTTTGTGGCCATATATCTAGACAGGTGTATATAAGATGCGGTGCATCGTTGACTTACCCTTATGATTCTAGGGGATGCACATACCTGATTCTAAATTGTCATGCCTTGACAGGATACCTTCTTGATTTAACCTGTCAATTGGAGTTATAGATATTGTTTCCTTAGAATTAGTCCTGATTATACCGATCTAAGCTACTCTCATGATCGACAATATGAATAGAGATATGAATCGAATGAACAGTTAAAGGTTTAATCATTTCGAATATACATCTTTTCGATTTTATACCTGATTTATTGATGTACCAAAACTTTCTCCAGATTTACTCATATGGTGCCTTGACTAATGGCACTATATACTCGATAGAACCTATAAACCATGAGGTTAAGAGTTGTGGAACCTCTATTTTCATGTATTCGGACCACCTAGCAACCAATAACCATGGGTCCAATTCAATTCATAGTTGGATTAGTTACCATAGATTTACTCCTGATCTTTTAAACCCAAATTCACTAGATAAAACAAGTGTTCGTCATCATACTGAATTTGAAATAAGAAAACAAATTGCTTTTGGATAAACATTCGATTCTTACATTCCCTGACCTCCATGGATAAAGATACTTAGTTAATAAGGGAATTATTGGAGGGAAGGTGATTGGATTCAGATAAATCTCTATAGCCAAGAAACCATAGATGAAGTAATGGAGAATCTATCCTGAGATTGCTAGATGAATGGATTTAAATCATGGCCTGTAAAAAATTACATGAGCAAGAAGTAAGAACTACCAAGAGCAGCTAGTAAATAGTAGATAGTGCTCAATTAGAGTTAAAGATGGCTATATCGGTATGAATTTTGACAAAGCAAAATATTTCTAAAAGCATATCTAAGAGTGGATATCAAGATGGACTCGAAAAAGGTGGCAAATGTAGTACTCGATTTAGCACAATGATTATTGAGTTAATCTCAATGTCAAGTGAGATGATTAAGTAAAGACCAAGAGAGTTTGGAAAAATTAATGAAATTATAAACATATACCCTAATGCATATAAGTAGACATATTGGATATGTAGAGAGTAACTAATCAAAAGATGCTTTATGGGATGTATGAAAGATAGATTAAGGTAAAACAACAGTAATAAAAGAGATGTAAGTTAATGAGTGCAACTAAGATTATTAGAGATAGTCTTTGAAAAACTAAGAGGTAAAAGGAGGTCACACATGCCATTAAAACCTTTAAATCAGATTTTGCTAGTTTAAGCCTTTTTGGACTAAATGTTGTATTAGATGAGTGTTATGGACAATGTCCGAATCGTATGGATGGACGAAATTTGGATGCAACCTAATTCGACTTGAGATGACAACCATTGATGTCATCTTAAGGATGAACCAGGTTGTCTCAAGACTCTACAAGGCTGTTATGTACAGAAAAGAGGCTATCATTCAAGGGCAAAGATGACACATAAGTTTATTTTATTGGAAGCATGTTGCCTAGGAAGCAAAAGCCTATCCTCTCTGTACTAAAGGCAAAGAGATACCGTGAAAAGAAAGGAGTTGGATATATGGTATCTATGGTAGACGTTACTAAAGAAATACCACGGATGGAAGAAATTGATGTGATACGAAAATTCCCTGATGTGTTTCCAGGAAGACTTACTCGGTTGCCACTGTTCGTGCAACCGAGTCATTATCGATTTATTACCGTGGTCGGCACCCTATAAAATAGCTCCTATAGAGTTGTAGGAACTGAAGACTCAACTATAGAAGTTATTAGAAAAATATTCTAATCGACCAAGTATTTCATCACGGGGAGAGCTAGTACTATTCGTGAAGAAAAAAGATGATAGTGTTCGGCTATGTATAGACTATCGAGAATTGAACAAGCTCACGATTAAAAACCAATATCCACTACCTCAGATCGATGACTTGTTTAATCAGCTGCAAGGTGCAAAGGTATTTTCTAAGATTGATCTTCAGTCCAGATATCATCAGAATTTAGACAACGATATTCCAAAGATAACTTTTAAAATCGAGAATGGGCATTATGAGTTCCTGGTTATGTCGTTTGGATTGACCATTACACCAGCATCTTTTATGGAGCATATGAACTGGGTATTCCACAATGTATTGGACACTTTGATCATATCTTTATTGATGATATTTTGGTTTATTGGAAGGAGCAAAGCCACTCATACAATGGATTTTAGAGCAGCCTTATAATAGTTGAGAAGGGAGAAGCTTTATGCCAAGTTCATGAAATGTGAGTTCTGGCTGAACGAGGTGACTTTCTAAGGTCACGTAGTATCATTAGAAGGATTAAAAGTAGACCCCAGTAAGATAGAAGAAATCATAAGGTGAGAAGCACCTAAGAACATTGCGAAGATTAAAAGTTTCTTGGGATTAGCTGGTTATTATCGACGGTTCATGGAGGACTACTCTAGGATCGTAATACCTCTTACCAAGCTAACCAGGAAGGAAGGGAAGTTTATTTGGACTGACAAGTGTAAAGAATGTTTCTAGACTCTAAGAGCAAGGGTGATATCAGCTCCCATCTTGATCATTCTAGCACCAAGGGAACCTTTTACCCTGCACACAGATGCTTTCGGATTGGGTCTAGGATGTTGGTTGATGGAAGGTAAACAAGCGATTGCATATGCTTCAAGGTAACTGAATGAGCATGAGAAGAGTTACCCTACTCATGACTTGGAGTTAGTAGCTATGATTCATATTATCTATACGGAGATAAGTTTCAGATTAAATGGGATTACAAGAGTTTTATTTATCTCCTCACCCAGAAAGAGTTGAATATGGAGCAGAGGAGATGGTTGGAACACCTGAAAGATTAAGACTATGATATTCAGTACCATCCAGGCAAGGCTAATGTAGTAGCTGAGGCTTTGAGCAAAAAAAAAAAGAAAAAAGAAAAAAAAAGTAGAATAATGAAGCCAAAAGGAGGACCTAGTACCAATGCTGCCTTATGTTTCACAGCAACATATTCAGATTTAGAAGAAGAGCAACATATAATAACAACTCATGATGATCCAATTGAGCAAGAACTTATGGATGAACTTATGGAGCAATAGTTCCTCGTTTGCGTTTGCAGCGTTAAAAATCGCCTCTGATTTGATGGACGAAGTAAAAGCAACAATTCTATAGATCTGTATCTGATAATGGTGCAAGAGAATTTAGAGAAAGGAAAACCTAACCCTGACTTACTTTGGATGTGGAGAAGGTACTCGAATCTGAGAGGAAGATTTTGAATACCTGAAGGTGAAGACTTTGACATCATGAATAGGATAATGATAGGAGCCCATTGTACTCTATATTCAATACATCCTAGAAGTACAAAAAAATACCAAAACATAAAGAGATTGTACTGGTAAAGAGGAATGATAATAGATGTGGCTTAGTGAGTGTTTCAGTGTCTGAATTGTCAGCAAGTAAAGGCTGAAAGACAAAGAACAATAGGCTTACTACAACCACTATCGGAGCTAGTTTAGAAGTGAACTACATTACAATGGACTATGTCACCTGTTTACCACTGACTCCCAGATCGATTGATGCAGTTTGGGTGATTGTAGATCTCCTTATAAAGATGGCTCGTTTCTTTGCTATACGACCTCGGTGTGCTTTGGAGCAGCTAGCTAAGCTGTATGTGTATAATAGTGCCAGATTTAATGGTATTCCCTAGAGCATAGTGTCAGATAGAGGCTCAAGCTTACCTCAAACTTTTGGGAGGGACTACAGAAAGCGATGGGAACAAAGTTGAAGTTTAGTACCATATTTCACCCTCAAATCGACAGACAGTCAGAGTAGACTATATAGATCCTAGGAGGTATTCTCCGGAGCCCGTGAAATTGTTTTAAAGGAGCTTGAGTTGAAAAGTTACCGCTTATTGATTTTGCTACCAAGCTACCATGTAAATGCCATCTATGAAGCATGGTATAGTAGAAATGTCAAACTCCTCTATTTTGGAATGAAGTTAGAAAACGAGGAATTGTAAGATCTGAGTCTGTTAGAGAAACCTGTCGAATAGCAGACAAGATCAAAGAAAAAGGGTGTAACAAGTACACTACTGCTAATGATGCTTTTCTCCTAAAATAAGGTAAGCAGAAGGCGGGAGAAAAGAAAAGGACCGACTCTTAGGTAGGCGATGTGACTTCCATGCAGCCATCCAAGAAATAGAAGTTGGGGAAGGACGGCTTCCCCGGTAAACAAGTAGCGAAAAAGTGGACTTCAGTTGGGACACTTTCACTCCTCTAAACAAGCCCATGGTAGAAGTAATTATGAACTGAAAGGCACGTAGTTGGAGTTGAAAGATCCCCTAAAGATGAAAGCAGATCCAAAGCGTAGATTGGTGAAGAAATACTACAAGTACCATCGTGACCATGGTCATGACACAGAAAGATGTTGAGCACTCAGGTATGATATTGAAGACTTGATTAAATGTGGCCATATTAAAGAATATGTGGGAAAGCCATAATTTGAAGGGCGGCAAAGGGGGAAGCGTGTTGCCGAGTATCAGGACGATGTGGATCCAAAACATGGTCAGAGAAACCAAGATGATTCCGAAGATGAGCCTGAGTCACCGCCATTGTAGAAAATCAGTGATCCAAAGGGCCTTATCAGAGTGATCCTAAAGGAACTAATTGTGAACTAGTCATAAAAACAGTCATAAAATAAAGGGTGTAGCCCAATCTAGTGACAACAAAGAGTCTTGAGTGCAACTTAAGTTGAAGAGCAGCAAATGGAGTTGACAAGGTGGTTCTCATTATTTTACCCAAGTGAGAAGTTGGGGGCCATGATGGGGGGCCTACTATGAAACCGGGAAAATATTAATCGACCTTATAGATCACTTCAAAAATCTTAACCTAGGAGAGCCAAAGTTGGGGGCCATCTTGGGGGCCAACTTAACTCCTTGGTTACTATCGTGACATCCAAGTCACCCTAGAAGCACAAGTGCACCACTCAGGCGCATTGGTACGCTTGAGAAGAAGTACCAATTGCCCCAGAAGGAAGGGGAATATACAAGCTGGGATTTTTATAGCACAAGAACAGTTATTCCATAACACTACACCAAGGAGATCATTGGAGTCCCAGCTGTAGGGACACCTCCAAGAGCAGCCGTTCCGCCTATGCCAAGATTGTTTGTAGTGCCTCGAGGTCAGTGACCAATTACAACTCTACCATGCTATCTTAGTAGAAGCCGTCAGCTCGGTACTAATAAAAGAGGTGGACAAGATTTAGAGGCTGGTGTATTACGTCAGTAAGATATTGTTAGATGCAGAAACAAGATATAGGCCGGTAAAAAGGTTAACTCTTGCCCTAGTTACCGCAGCCCGAAAACTGCAACCTTATTTTCAAGCCCATACCATCCTGGTATTAATCGACAAGCCTTCGAAGAAAATTCTAGCCTAACCTGATATTTTCAAGGGACTTGTGAATTGGGCAATAGAACTTGTCAAGTTTGACATACAGTTTCACTAAAGGACAATAACTAAACATCGGTACTGCGACTTCTTATTAGAAACCTCCACGGAAGATAGTATCAATATTGAGAAAACCCTAGCCAAGGAAGATATCGGGCAGAAAAAGAAGAATCAAAGGTTAGAACCTTCGCCGATATGGACTTTGTACGTGGAGAAATCCTTGAACGACAAGCACTTGGGGGCCAGGGTTATTTTGACTAGTCCTGAGAACTTTAGAGTGCAGGTTGTTCTTCGATTTGATTTCCATGCCACAAAAAACTCAACTGAATATGAGGCTCTCCTGGTCAGACTCTAAGGAGGTTGGATATTTATAGCGACTCACAAGTCGTGGTAAGGTTGATTAAGGGCGAATATGAAGCCAAACAGCCCCACATGTTGGAATACCTAGAAAAAGCGAAGTCATAACTTTCTTAGTTCGAAGGTTACCAAATAAGCAATGTGGACCGGGAAAATAACATGGAAGCAGACGCTCTGTCTCGACTCCTAGCAGAAGATCTCTCTGACCTTGACAAGTTGGTATCTATTGATGTCCTCAAACAATCAAGTGTTGGCGAGAGAGACCGATGTGCAGATAAATTGATAGTGAAATGACTAGATAGATCCTATAAGGACATATTAAAATTGACAAGCTTCCAGAAGATAGACTTGAAAGACATTGAGTTCAAGGTAAGTTCTACTAGTACATAGTCATTGACAGAAGACTGTATCGAAAGTCCCTTACCTGTCCTTTTCTACTATGCCTTACTCCAACATGAGCTCGGGAAGTAATGTGGGAAGTCCATGAGGGATTTGCGGCAGCCACATAGGCGACTGCGCTCTATGTCAGAGACTCCTACCCCAAGGATATTATTGACCAAAAATGTTGGCGATTGCACAAGGTTTGCAATAGACTATGAAAAATGTCAAAAGCATGCCACAGTTATTCACTTGCCCGCAAATGAGTTCCAGTCAATCAATAGTCCTCTACCGTTCGCAATGTGGGGTTTGGACATTGTCGGCCCTTTCCCGGGGCAAAATCCTCCAACAAATACCTCATTGTGGTAGTAGACTATTTTCCAAGTGGGTAGAGGCCGAATCAGTGGTGATAATCGATATAGAGCAAATCGAGACCTTCTTTACGATCAATGTCATATACGGTATGGAATTCCAAAAATACTAATAGCTCCGACAATGGACCATAGTTCGATGGACAACAATTCGAGCTTTTTTGTGAGGGTTTCAACATCAAACATAGGTTTGCAGTTGTATACCATCCAGAAGCCAACGGATAGGTAGAAGCCACGAATAAAGACCATCTCCCATGAGATTGCTCGGCTACTTGAGACAGCCAAAGGAAAATGGGTTAACGAGCTATCGGGCATCCTCTGGTCTTATGGAATGATCAATTGAGCCCCTCTCAGAGAGATGCCTTTCATGTTGGTGTACGGAGTAGAAGCGGTCATACTAGTCGAAGTTGTAAGACCCGTATCAAACTAACTGGTCTTACCACCTTGTACCAGGTCTACGTATCATGGTCGAGCCAAGTGGACCAAGTACGTGAAGAAAATCACAAGACCAGGTATGAGTCGAACCCAAAAATAGTAAAAGTAAGGGTAGGGTCGCATGCCTAAACAGGTAGGGTCGACCCCACCTCAACAGAAGTCGATCCCATGACTTTTTAGTCATAGGGTCGCATGACTAAGAAGGTGTAGGGTCGACGGATCCTGCGACCCTACGTCCGACCCTACGATTACAGATAGAAATCGTAAATTAGGAAATTTTCCTAATTCCAAGGGGTTCTTTCCTATACTCGATGGGACTTATTTTGGAGGGTTTCTCTCTATAAATAGGACGTCCCTTAGCCTCTTTTACTCCTTTCAGAACCCTAATTGAAAGTGAGAGAAAGAGAACGAGAAGGAAAATAAAAAGAAAAGGAAAATGATGTGTGCTCACCCCTCGACGTCGAATGTTTTTAGTTGATGATGCAGGTTTTACAGTTGAAGATTATATGAATGCTCCAGCGTACGGGAACGTAGCAGCGATGGAGGTTGAAGCTGAAGTGGATACACATGACTCCTCTTGCGAGTGCAACTCATGTGTATTTGATTAGATATTTTTCTAGTTTTCTTTATTTGAAATTATTAAAGACATGTATTTGATATTTATTTATGTCTTAGTTGATACAGAATAATTTGCTATCTAAATTTTAATATCACATAGATTCTCAGTTCATTTTATTATAAGACTTCCGCTATTGTGTATTTACTCTGATTATGATTAAGGATGTATGGAGTTTAGATAAATGGATATAGCCTACTCGAGATCCTGGTTGAACCATTGGTTTATTAGCGGTTCATCACACCATTCTGAATAGTGTGGAATTTGGGGTGTGACATTCAGAGGTTTCTCTGAACTTCCTTCTCTTCCTTAATCTTTTCTTTAATTTTCCTTTTCTTTTTATTTTCCTTCTCGTTCTCTTTCTCTCACTTTCAATTAGGGTTCTGAAAGGAGTGAAAGAGGCTAAGGGACGTCCTATTTATAGAGAGAAACCCTCCAAAATAAGTCCCATCGAGTATAGGAAAGAACCCCTTGGAATTAGAAAAATTTCCTAATTTACGATTTCTATCTGTAATCGTAGGGTCGGACGTAGGGTCGCAGGATCCGTCGACCCTACACCTTCTTAGTCATGCGACCCTATGACTAAAAAGTCATGGGATTGACTTCTGTTGAGGTGGGGTCGACCCTACCTGTTTAGGCATGCGACCCTACCCTTACTTTTACTATTTTTGGGTTCGACTCATACCTGGTCTTGTGATTTTCTTCACGTACTTGGTCCACTTGGCTCGACCATGATACGTAGACCTGGTACAAGGTGGTAAGACCGGTTAGTTTGATACGGGTCTTACAACTTCGACTAGTATGACCGCTTCTACTCCGTACACCAACATGAAAGGCATCTCTCTGAGAGGGGCTCAATTGATCATTCCATAAGACCAGAGGATGCCCGATAGCTCGTTAACCCATTTTCCTTTGGCTGTCTCAAGTAGCCGAGCAATCTCATGGGAGATGGTCTTTATTCGTGGCTTCTACCTATCCGTTGGCTTCTGGATGGTATACAACTGCAAACCTATGTTTGATGTTGAAACCCTCACAAAAAAGCTCTGAATTGTTGTCCATCGAACTATGGTCCATTGTCAGTTACTAGTATTTTTGGAATTCCATACCTGTATATGACATTGATCGTAAAGAAGGTCTCGATTTGCTCTATATCGATTATCACCACTGATTCGGCCTCTACCCACTTGGAAAATAGTCTACTACCACAATGAGGTATTTGTTGGAGGATTTTGCCCCTGGGAAAGGGCCGACAATGTCCAAACCCCACATTGCGAACGGTAGAGGACTATTGATTGACTGGAACTCATTTGCGGGCAAGTGAATAACTGTGGCATGCTTTTGACATTTTTCATAGTCTATTGCAAACCTTGTGCAATCGCCAACATTTTTGGTCAATAATATCCTTGGGGTAGGAGTCTCTGACATAGAGCGCAGTCGCCTATGTGGCTGCCGCAAATCCCTCATGGACTTCCCACATTACTTCCCGAGCTCATGTTGGAGTAAGGCATAGTAGAAAAGGACAGGTAAGGGACTTTCGATACAGTCTTCTGTCAATGACTATGTACTAGTAGAACTTACCTTGAACTCAATGTCTTTCAAGTCTATCTTCTGGAAGCTTGTCAATTTTAATATGTCCTTATAGGATCTATCTAGTCATTTCACTATCAATTTACTGCACATCAGTCTCTCTGCCAACACTTGATTGTTTGAGGACATCAATAGATACCAACTTGTCAAGGTCAGAGAGATCTTCTGCTAGGAGTCGAGACAGAGCGTCTGCTTCCATGTTATTTTCCCGGTCCACATTGCTTATTTGGTAACCTTCGAACTAAGAAAGTTATGACTTCGCTTTTTCTAGGTATTCCAACATGTGGGGCTGTTTGGCTTCATATTCGCCCTTAATCAACCTTACCACGACTTGTGAGTCGCTATAAATATCCAACCTCCTTAGAGTCTGACCAGGAGAGCCTCATATTCAGTTGAGTTTTTTGTGGCATGGAAATCAAATCGAAGAACAACCTGCACTCTAAAGTTCTCAGGACTAGTCAAAATAACCCTGGCCCCCAAGTGCTTGTCGTTCAAGGATTTCTCCACGTACAAAGTCCATATCGGCGAAGGTTCTAACCTTTGATTCTTCTTTTTCTGCCCGATATCTTCCTTGGCTAGGGTTTTCTCAATATTGATACTATCTTCTGTGGAGGTTTCTAATAAGAAGTCGGCGAGTACCTGATGTTTAGTTATTGTCCTTTAGTGAAACTGTATGTCAAACTTGACAAGTTCTATTGCCCAATTCACAAGTCCCTTGAAAATATCAGGTTAGGCTAGAATTTTCTTCGAAGGCTTGTCGATTAATACCAGGATGGTATGGGCTTGAAAATAAGGTTGCAGTTTTCGGGCTGCGGTAACTAGGGCAAGAGTTAACCTTTTTACCGGCCTATATCTTGTTTCTGCATCTAACAATATCTTACTGACGTAATACACCAGCCTCTAAATCTTGTCCACCTCTTTTATTAGTACCGAGCTGACGGCTTCTACTAAGATAGCATGGTAGAGTTGTAATTGGTCACTGACCTCGAGGCACTACAAACAATCTTGGCATAGGCGGAACGGCTGCTCTTGGAGGTGTCCCTACAGCTGGGACTCCAATGATCTCCTTGGTGTAGTGTTATGGAATAACTGTTCTTGTGCTATAAAAATCCCAGCTTGTATATTCCCCTTCCTTCTGGGGCAATTGGTACTTCTTCTCAAGCGTACCAATGCGCCTGAGTGGTGCACTTGTGCTTCTAGGGTGACTTGGATGTCACGATAGTAACCAAGGAGTTAAGTTGGCCCCCAAGATGGCCCCCAACTTTGGCTCTCCTAGGTTAAGATTTTTGAAGTGATCTATAAGGTCGATTAATATTTTCCCAGTTTCATAGTAGGCCCCCATCATGGCCCCCAACTTCTCACTTGGGTAAAATAATGAGAACCACCTTGTCAACTCCACTGCTGCTCTTCAACTTAAGTTGCACTCAAGACTCTTTGTTGTCACTAGATTGGGCTACACCCTTTATTTTATGACTGTTTTTATGACTAGTTCACAATTAGTTCCTTTAGGATCACTCTGATAAGGCCCTTTGGATCACTGATTTTCTACAATGGCGGTGACTCAGGCTCATCTTCGGAATCATCTTGGTTTCTCTGACCATGTTTTGGATCCACATCGTCCTGATACTCGGCAACACGCTTCCCCCTTTGCCGCCCTTCAAATTATGGCTTTCCCACATATTCTTTAATATGGCCACATTTAATCAAGTCTTCAATATCATACCTGAGTGCTCAACATCTTTCTGTGTCATGACCATGGTCACGATGGTACTTGTAGTATTTCTTCACCAATCTACGCTTTGGATCTGCTTTCATCTTTAGGGGATCTTTCAACTCCAACTACGTGCCATTCAGTTCATAATTACTTCTACCATGGGCTTGTTTAGAGGAGTGAAAGTGTCCCAACTGAAGTCCACTTTTTCGCTACTTGTTTACCGGGGAAGCCGTCCTTCCCCAACTTCTATTTCTTGGATGGCTGCATGGAAGTCACATCGCCTACCTAAGAGTCGGTCCTTTTCTTTTCTCCCGCCTTCTGCTTACCTTATTTTAGGAGAAAAGCATCATTAGCAGTAGCGTACTTGTTACACCCTTTTTCTTTGATCTTGTCTGCTATTCGACAGGTTTCTCTAACAGACTCAGATCTTACAATTCCTCGTTTTCTAACTTCATTCCAAAATAGAGGAGTTTGACATTTCTACTATACCATGCTTCATAGATGGCATTTACATGGTAGCTTGGTAGCAAAATCAATAAGCGGTAACTTTTCAACTCAAGCTCCTTTAAAACAATTTCACAGGCTCGGAGAATACCTCCTAGGATCTATATAGTCTACTCTGACTGTCTGTCGATTTGAGGGTGAAATATGGTACTAAACTTCAACTTTGTTCCCATCGCTTTCTGTAGTCCCTCCCAAAAGTTTGAGGTAAGCTTGAGCCTCTATCTGACACTATGCTCTAGGGAATACCATTAAATCTGGCACTATTATACACATACAGCTTAGCTAGCTGCTCCAAAGCACACCGAGGTCGTATAGCAAAGAAACGAGCCGTCTTTATAAGGAGATCCACAATCACCCAAACTACATCAATCGATCTGGGAGTCAGTGGTAAACAGGTGACATAGTCCATTGTAATGTAGTTCACTTCTAAACTAGCTCCGATAGTGGTTGTAGTAAGCCTATTGTTCTTTGTCTTTCAGCCTTTACTTGCTGACAATTCAGACACTGAAACACTCACTAAGCCACATCTATTATCATTCCTCTTTACCAGTACAATCTCTTTATGTTTTGGTATTTTTTTGTACTTCCAGGATGTATTGAATATAGAGTACAATGGGCTCCTATCATTATCCTATTCATGATGTCAAAGTCTTCACCTTCAGGTATTCAAAATCTTCCTCTGTATCTGAGTACCTTCTCCACATCCAAAGTAAGTCAGGGTTAGGTTTTCCTTTCTCTAAATTCTCTTGCACCATTATCAGATACAAATCTATAGAATTGTTGCTTTTACTTCGTCCATCAAATCAGAGACGATTTTTAACGCTGCAAACGCAAACGAGGAACTATTGCTCCATAAGTTCATCCATAAGTTCTTGCTCAATTGGATCATCATGAGTTGTTATTATATGTTGCTCTTCTTCTAAATCTGAATATGTTGCTGTGAAACATAAGGCAGCATTGGTACTAGGTCCTCCTTTTGGCTTCATTATTCTACTTTTTTTTTCTTTTTTCTTTTTTTTTTTGCTCAAAGCCTCAGCTACTACATTAGCCTTGCCTGGATGGTACTGAATATCATAGTCTTAATCTTTCAGGTGTTCCAACCATCTCCTCTGCTCCATATTCAACTCTTTCTGGGTGAGGAGATAAATAAAACTCTTGTAATCCCATTTAATCTGAAACTTATCTCCGTATAGATAATATGAATCATAGCTACTAACTCCAAGTCATGAGTAGGGTAACTCTTCTCATGCTCATTCAGTTACCTTGAAGCACATGCAATCGCTTGTTTACCTTCCATCAACCAACATCCTAGACCCAATCCGAAAGCATCTGTGTGCAGGGTAAAAGGTTCCCTTGGTGCTAGAATGATCAAGATGGGAGCTGATATCACCCTTGCTCTTAGAGTCTAGAAACATTCTTTACACTTGTTAGTCCAAATAAACTTCCCTTCCTTCCTGGTTAGCTTGGTAAAAGGTATTACGATCCTAGAGTAGTCCTCCATGAACCGTCGATAATAACCAGCTAATCCCAAGAAACTTTTAATCTTCGCAATGTTCTTAGGTGCTTCTCACCTTATGATTTCTTCTATCTTACTGGGGTCTACTTTTAATCCTTCTAATGATACTACGTGACCTTAGAAAGTCACCTCGTTCAGCCAGAACTCACATTTCATGAACTTGGCATAAAGCTTCTCCCTTCTCAACTATTATAAGGCTGCTCTAAAATCCATTGTATGAGTGGCTTTGCTCCTTCCAATAAACCAAAATATCATCAATAAAGATATGATCAAAGTGTCCAATACATTGTGGAATACCCAGTTCATATGCTCCATAAAAGATGCTGGTGTATTGGTCAATCCAAACGACATAACCAGGAACTCATAATGCCCATTCTCGATTTTAAAAGTTATCTTTGGAATATCGTTGCCTAAATTCTAATGATATCTGGACTGAAGATCAATCTTAGAAAATACCTTTGCACCTTGCAGCTGATTAAACAAGTCATCGATCTGAGGTAGTGGATATTGGTTTTTAATCGTGAGCTTGTTCAATTCTCGATAGTCTATACATAGCCGAACACTATCATCTTTTTTCTTCACGAATAGTACTAGCTCTCCCCGTGATGAAATACTTGGTCGATTAGAATATTTTTCTAATAACTTCTATAGTTGAGTCTTCAGTTCCTACAACTCTATAGGAGCTATTTTATAGGGTGCCGACCCTGGTAATAAATCGATAATGACTCGGTTGCACGAACAGGTGGCAACCGAGTAAGTCTTCTGGAAACACATCAGGGAATTTTCGTATCACATCAATTTCTTCCATCCGTGGTATTTCTTTAGTAACGTCTACCATAGATACCATATATCCAACTCCTTTCTTTTCACGGTATCTCTTTGCCTTTAGTACAGAGAGGATAGGCTTTTGCTTCCTAGGCAACATGCTTCCAATAAAATAAACTTATGTGTCATCTTTGCCCTTGAATGATAGCCTCTTTTCTGTACATAACAGCCTTGTAGAGTCTTGAGACAACCAGTTCATCCTTAAGATGACATCAATGGTTGTCATCTCAAGTCGAATTAGGTTGCATCCAAATTTCGTCCATCCATACGATTCGGACATTGTCCATAACACTCATCTAATACAACATTTAGTCCAAAAGGCTTAAACTAGCAAAATCTGATTTAAAGGTTTTAATGGCATGTGTGACCTCCTTTTACCTCTTAGTTTTTCAAAGACTATCTCTAATAATCTTAGTTGCACTCATTAACTTACATCTCTTTTATTACTGTTGTTTTACCTTAATCTATCTTTCATACATCCCATAAAGCATCTTTTGATTAGTTACTCTCTACATATCCAATATGTCTACTTATATGCATTAGGGTATATGTTTATAATTTCATTAATTTTTCCAAACTCTCTTGGTCTTTACTTAATCATCTCACTTGACATTGAGATTAACTCAATAATCATTGTGCTAAATCGAGTACTACATTTGCCACCTTTTTCGAGTCCATCTTGATATCCACTCTTAGATATGCTTTTAGAAATATTTTGCTTTGTCAAAATTCATACCGATATAGCCATCTTTAACTCTAATTGAGCACTATCTACTATTTACTAGCTGCTCTTGGTAGTTCTTACTTCTTGCTCATGTAATTTTTTACAGGCCATGATTTAAATCCATTCATCTAGCAATCTCAGGACAGATTCTCCATTACTTCATCTATGGTTTCTTGGCTATAGAGATTTATCTGAATCCAATCACCTTCCCTCCAATAATTCCCTTATTAACTAAGTATCTTTATCCATGGAGGTCAGGGAATGTAAGAATCAGAATGTTTATCCAAAAGCAATTTGTTTTCTTATTTCAAATTCAGTATGATGACGAACACTTGTTTTATCTAGTGAATTTGGGTTTAAAAGATCAGGAGTAAATCTATGGTAACTAATCCAACTATGAATTGAATTGGACCCATGGTTATTGGTTGCTAGGTGGTCCGAATACATGAAAATAGAGGTTCCACAACTCTTAACCTCATGGTTTATAGGTTCTATCGAGTATATAGTGCCATTAGTCAAGGCACCATATGAGTAAATCTGGAGAAAGTTTTGGTACATCAATAAATCAGGTATAAAATCGAAAAGATGTATATTCGAAATGATTAAACCTTTAACTGTTCATTCGATTCATATCTCTATTCATATTGTCGATCATGAGAGTAGCTTAGATCGGTATAATCAGGACTAATTCTAAGGAAACAATATCTATAACTCCAATTGACAGGTTAAATCAAGAAGGTATCCTGTCAAGGCATGACAATTTAGAATCAGGTATGTGCATCCCCTATAATCATAAGGGTAAGTCAACGATGCACCGCATCTTATATACACCTGTCTAGATATATGGCCACAAAAGATTTGATCCCTTGATGAAAACGTTCGAGGCTTCATCTTTTTTAAAAAAAATTTCTCAATCCTTGTTGGATCATTCTGCCATGGGGCAGCTATCCCATACATTGGTAGCTGATTAAGGTAACCACCTTGATACACTGCTTGTTATGCACCATACTTCTACACTGGGGAGTGCGTTACTGGGACCTACTGTATGGTAGGCAGTGTTATGGCTAATATGTGCTGGAGGTACAGTGTTGCTACCAATAGTTACTGTACTTGGTCTGACCCGGAGGTGTTGGTGTAGCATTGGCAATTTGAAGAGCGATTCCCATGGAAACTTGCATAGCTGGTATCATCTACTCTTGCTTTTGTATTTTACTGGGTCAAGTTTGTTACAACCATTGTCACACCCCAATTCTGAACCAATCCAAAATGGTGTGATGAACCGTTTATGATCCAACGGTTCAACTAGGATCTCGAATAAGTCGTGTCCATTTGATTAAATCAAATACATCCACAACCATAATCAGAGTAAATAAACAATAACGAAAGTCTTTAATATTAACGAACTTAGTATCTAACAGTGATAACATAAATAAATTATCCAATTATCTCCAAATGACTAAAGACATAAAATAAAATTAATTAATTAATCAATTACATGTCCCGATAATCCAACAACTAATTCTACTAAAAAACACATGAGTTGCACTCGCACGACGAATCATGCGACTCCACCATAGCTTTCATATCCATCGCAGCAACATGTCCGTACATTGGTGCATTCATATAATCTTCTACAGTAGGACCTGCATCATCAACTAAAAATATTCGACGTTGAAAGGGTGAGCACACAACATGGCTCAGTAAGCAAATAAAACAATGCAACAAACATATGCATGCATTCAATTCATATCATTGGTCTGGTTCATAAGTTTGTAATGTGCTATAGAAAGGATTGGTGGCCGCCGCACCTCTATACACAAGTGCGTGAAGCCGCCCAATGGATCAAACACCATTGTCGTCCCACATGCACCCATCATGGAATAGAGATAGAGCTAAAGTGCCCGGATCAAACATCACATAACACTTCCCCTGATGCCTTACCCATACCAACACGTAAGCCCTTATTGGCGAGGGCTTGCAAACTGGGCTCGCAACTAACCAATCCTAATGTCAAACAGTATATCTAAGGCCTCACCCCAACATCCCTCAATACGTCCATATAGATAGAGCTAAGGCCCCCCAGCAAAGTCAGAGAATACACGGTCCGAGACCACCTCCCCTGATGCCCTACGACGTAATAGTTCTGCTAAGTAATGGTGATACGATGATGTTAATGGAAAAGACTTGAGTAGAGATAGAGCTAGAGTCTGGTGACCAGGATGAACCACAATGTTACGTCCTCCCCCTGATGCTCCACTCGCATCAAGTACACTAACCACACACATATATTCAGATGCCTATTCCTAGCATCATCATCATCATCATGTTATAAATATACAGAATTAAATATGCATGAGCAGTAATAACAGGAATATTGGATGACATGTGAAATATACATTACAAGCATACAAGCATAGAATCATTCATGGTATTAGACTCAATAAGTAAAAATAGTTTATTATTAACCAATTAATTTAGGTCTTGTTCCCTCACCTTTGGTCGATGGTAGTTCCTCGTTCAAGCTTTGTAAATCACTTTTAGACCACTTGAAAACATAACAAATTTATAGATTTTAAATTAGAATTTATTTCCATCAATTCAGACTAACAAAGCGAAGTGGTCGCAGGTGTGGCAAGCCTGTGGTTCGGTTATGCGACCACAGGTTGTGTGGTCGCAAGGTGTGGTCGCATGGTATGCGACCACACATGCGACCACACCCTCCCTGGAAACTTCCCGAGGGCATGTGGTCGATCATGTGTCTCTCGTGTGGTCGCATATCATGCGACCACACATGCGACCACACCCTCCCTGGACTTTCCGACGGTGTGTGATCGGATATGAGTGTCTCGTGTGGTCGCATATCATGCGACCACACATGTGATGGTCGACTTTTCACTCCCAACTCCATTCCTTCATGTTTGGATCCCTTGGTTTATCATCATGAACCTTTCTATGATTGTTCTATGGCTTAAAACTAATATTTTTACACAATCCATCATCCACATAGATTCCTTCCATGGATCTCTTGGAATTTGTCCATGGATTGATGATTGGGGTCTCACCTAAATCCCTATCTCCTTCATGATCTATTCTAGGCATTCAATTGACATGGGGAATGCTTTCATACCTGAAACTTGTTGAAGATTTAGAGTTCTTCTTTGAATTTCCTCTTGTTGGTCTTCCTCTTCAATTCTCCTCATCATCCTCTTCTTCTCTTTCTCTCTCTTTCAGTTTGAGTTCTAAAAGGATGAAAGATGTTGAGGGATGTCCTATATATAGAGAAAAACCCTCCATATAAAGTCATACTTTGATTAGGAAAGGGCCCCACTTCGGATTAGGAAGGTTTCCTAATCACAGAGTCTGAATGGGTTCGTGTGGTCGCAGGTGTGGTCGCAAAACCCGTCGACCACACAGTCAGAAACTTGTAACCACACGACCCAGATTTCTGTGGTCGCTTTGGTCTGAGGTGTGGTCGACCACACCTGTTTAGGTATGCGACCACATATTCTTAATTGACTGTTTTTGGGTTATATTTCATACCTGGTCTTGTGGTTTCTTTACGCACTTGGTCCACTTGGCCCGACCATGATAGGAAGACCTGATACAAGGTGGTCAGACCGGTTAGTTCGATACGGGTCTTATAACTCCCCCTCTTATTATAAATTTCATCCTCAAAATTTGCACATACCTTCCAAGTTGAAAAGGTAACGATATTGCTTTCGCATGGCATTCTCTTCTTTCCATGTGATCTCTTCTACATCTTGGCTTCTCCAAGTAACCTTAACATAATAAATATCATGGTTGCATAGACGTTGAACCTTTCAGTGTCTGAGTCATTTTAAGCCTCGCATAGGTGATATTTTTAGGAATACCTTATCACCTATGACGAATTCCAAGGTCTCAACGTCGAGTATCCGCATACTATTTTTGTCGATCCCTGAGATGTTTTAACTCTTTCCTTGATAATGTCGACTACTCGACAAGTCTCTTCAACAAACTCTGGTCCAACAATACTCCGTTCTCCAACTTCATTCCAAAACAAAGGAGTTCGACACTTCCTACCATATAGTGCTTCATAGGGTGACATCTGTATAGTAGCCTGATAGCTGTTGTTATAGGCGAACTCGATCAATGGTAGTTTCTCATCCCATGATCCTTTGAAATCAATAACACAGGCTCGAAGCATGTATTCTAAAATCTGAATGGTACGCTCTGACTGTCCGTCCATGCGAGGATGGAATGCGCATCGAACTTCAACGTTATACCCATAGTGTCATACCCCAATTCCGCACTGTTCAGAATGGTGTGATGAATCGCTAATAAACCA
>CM053276.1:35481287-35677799 GCA_028583415.1 Protea cynaroides | reverse complement strand
GGTCGATGGGTGTCCGCCCTCGGTTCCGACCCTTAGTTTTCTGTCAGGTTCCCGAGAGCCGAGGGTCGATGGGAGGGTCGATTCGAGGGTCGATGGTTCTAGTCAAATTGTCCGACCCTCAGACTAAAAATCATATTTTTAAGATCCAATTTTGAGTTATTTCCTATTATTTCTCCTCCGTTTCGACTCGTCTCTCCTCTCTGAGTTGCTACAGTGCTACTCCACTGTTTTTGGTCGGTTTGACTCCGGGTTTCGACGTCCACATCATCCATACAGGTATGTTCTCTCATTTTTACCTGTTTTTTAGGTTTTCTTTTCTAGGTTTTTGTCCATTTAACTTGTATTTTTTAAATTAAACTTTTTCCAACCGTAAAAATTTGATTTTTATTGGGGGCTTTTGTTATTAGTGTCTCGAAGAACGAAAGCCCTCAAAAATTTCTGAGTTTCATCGGTTGGTTATCGAGAAACTTGAATTTTCCCTTTTTGCCCTAATTTGTCGAAATTTTTTATTTTTCTTGAATTTCTTCAAATTGGACATCGTTAGTTAAAATTTCCTACTGCATGTGGGTTGTAGGGTATGTTTAAACCTACGTAAGTTCTAATGCCCACTTGTATGGTGAGAAATGGGGCTTTATGGTCAATTTACATCGTTATTAAATCAAATTTTGGATTTTTATCCTATTAACCCCTTGTCTCCCTTTCTCTTTCTTATCTGCAGATACCATGGCTCGTACAAAGATACCCAGAGTGCGTGATCCACTTCACTTCCGTTCTAATGAAGCCGAGGCACAGTATGCTGACTATGCCCGTAAGAAAGTAGAAGGTGGTCGTATGGTGAACTTGGCTGAGCTAGCCTTGTTCAACATAGAGAGGGCATTTGGTGATATGGGATGGCTCCCTGTCATCACCTACGATGCGTGCACATGTCCGGATTTGGTGCGCCAATTCTATTGTAATCTCCAGGTGGTGGGGAATTACAATGACGTTGAGCATGGTCAGGAGTTGCGCATCACCAGTTACGTTAAAGGGGTGCACATTTCTTTTGATTATCGGCAACTAGCCGATCTGTTGGGCATACCTTATGACGGCCCCATGGTGTACTGTGCGCCTAGAGAGCCACAGTTTGTTTCTATGGAGATGAGGGCAGAGATCGACAACTAGCTGTTACGACCTGATCGCTGGCAAATGAGAGCCTGTTACCTGCGTCCAGCTCCACGGGTCTTCTGCAAGATTATCCAGCATAATGATCCCGTAGAGTGGGCACTATGAGAGGGTTTCTCAGCTGACCCAGTTTTGATATATAGCATCCGCACGGACGGTCGGTCCGCCTTCCCTACATCATCATGCGGACCATGATTAGTGCTACAATGTCCGGTCATAGGGGGTAATCTACCCTATGGACGCATGATTACGCTTCTCACCGACCCGTCTGGGGGTTGACCTGGTAGATGAGAAGATCCAGGAGAAGACCTTCTCGTCGCCTCTAGATTGGGAGACTATCTGCAAGATGGGTATGCGGGATGCCCAAGTCAGTGATGAGGAGAGGAACGAGATGGTGCGCCCTCACACTCGTATCGAGATGGTGCGCCCTCACACTCGTATCAAGATGGCTGATGCTGAGGCTGCTGCTACCGTTGCTAGAGCTCATGTGGATCCCGTCGACGATGATGACCGTATGTATATGGATGTTGACGCGATACCACCGCCTTCACCTATACATGCGGCTGGTGTTGGTACTTCTTCTGCGGCGGATCCTGTACCGGAGACCGGTCCTTCTCATGCGGCTGGTCCTTCACGCCCACCTGCTGATGACGTGCTGAGTATGTTTCACAAGATTAGAGAGGCTCAACGTGCATCGGATCTGAGGATAGGGGAGCTTCTAGACGGCCAGCGTCGGACTGATCAGCGGGTGGCTGATCTCACAGCTAGTCTGCAGGCGACTCAAACTCAAGTGGCATGGTTGACTAGAGTCTATGCCGAGGACTACGACAGAGACCGTGAGGCGCCGCCTCCTCCTTCGCCTCCAGCTTCCTGAGTGTACTTTATTTTCCTTGTACTACAGAGTAACTGTCCGGGTTGTGGGTTGTACTCTGCTTTAGTTATATATACATTTTGTTTCGCTCTCTAATTGTATGTAACTTGTTTCCCCTTTAATAGATGCATTATTCCCTTTTTAAATTCGGTCTCAATCATCACTTGTGCTTACAGTGTGTTAATATTACAGTTTTTACATTTATCCTATCTCAGTTCACAATTATCTCGAATGTATGTTAGTTTAGCAAACAAGGCCTGAGATGCTCTGATACCAAGTTGTCACACCCCAATTCCGCACTGTTCAGAATGGTGTGATGAACCGCTAATAAACCAACGATTCAACTAGGATCTCGAGTAGGCTATCCCCGCATTATCTAAACTTCCACACATCCTAATCATAATCAGAGTAAATACACAATAGCGGAAATCTTATAAATAAATGAACTGAGAATCTATGTGATATTAAAATTTAAATAACAATTTATTCTGTTTCAACTGAGACATAAATATTTAAATACCAAATACATGTCTTAATAAATCCAAATAAAGAAACCTATAAAATATCTAATCAAATACACACGAGTTGCACTCGCAAGCAGAGACGTGTGTATCCACTTCAGCTCCAGCTTCCATTGTTGTCACGTTTCCGTACACAGACGCATTCATATAATCTTCAACCGTATAACCTGCATCATCAACTAAAAATATTCGACATCGAGGGGTGAGCACACATCACGGCTCAGTGAGTAGCCAAAATAATGCAACAATACATATGCATGCAATCAATTTATATCTTTGGTCCGGTTTAAAGTTTACAGTATGCAATAGAAAGGTTTAGGTAGTCAAAGGTCGCGTTTATTGATCCCGCCTCTATACACAAGTGTGTGACGTCACCCAAAGATCACGTTTATCGTCGACTCACATGCACCCAACCATGAACATTATATAACAAAGGTTAACGTTTATTGCAATATATTGCCATACCAACACGTAAGCCCCTGTTGGCGAGGGCTGCAAATTGGGCTCGCAACTAACCAATCCTAATGCCAAAAGTGTATCCAAGGCCTCACCCCAGCATCCCTCAGAATGTCCATAGAGATAGAGCTAAGGCCCCCCCGGTAGAGTCAGAGACTACAAGGACCGAGACCACCTCCCCTGATACTCTACGACATAATAGTTCTGCTAATGTAATGAAGATACAACGATGCCAATGCACAAGACTTGAGTTAGAGATAGAGCTAAAGTGCTGAGACTCGCCAAAGGTTAACGTTTATTGATGTTCTCATCACACCCCCCTGATACTCACTCGCATCAAGTACATCAACCACACATATACAAGCACATGCCTATTCCTATCATCCTCATCATCATCATGTTATAAACAATAAAGTAAATATGCATTAACAAGTAATAGAAATATTGGATGGCATACTGTATGCACATTACAAACATATTCGGATAGAATCAAGCATGGCATAGGACTCAAGAAAATAGAAAACAGTTTTGTTATTAACCAATTAGTCTGGAGTTCTGGTTCCTCACCTTAGCTTGCTAAAAGATACTATTCCAAGCTTTAGAATCACCTTTACAATGTTATTATATTGCTAGAAGACCTAACAAAGTCGATAGAATTTAATTAGAATTAATTCCATATTTAAAAACCACTCTGTTAACTGAGGGTCGGAGGTAGGGTCAGAGTCCTGATCGACCCTGGGTGCGACCCTCCCTTAACTCTGAACTTCCCGAACACTGAGGGTCGATGGTCAGAATCACCTAGGGTCGGATGGTCATCGACCCTTGGTGCGACCCTCTGTGCACTTTGGTCCAATTCCCTCTTTTTAATCCATTCTTCGTGTTTGGGTCCTATGGCTTGCTTCTACATTCCATTTAACATTCATTCCATGGTCTAGAACCATGAATCATCCACCTAAATATCTTTCATGCATTCTTCTATGGTTTTCCATGAAAACCTAACCATAGATTGATGGTTTGGGTTTATCTGAGATCACACTCTCACCAATAACTAACCTAAGGTCTGTAGAAACTCATGGAATTAGTATCCATACATGAGAAGAATAATCCTTCTCTGCAACTCTTCTCTTTTGGCTTAATTCTCTTTCTTGTTCCTCTTCTTCTTCTTTTCCTTCTCTTCTCTTTCTCTCAATTCAATTAGGGTTGTGAAAGGAGTGAAAGTGGCTTAGGGACATCCTTTAAATAAAGTAGGAGCATCCTAAAATAAGTCCCTTTGAGATTAGGAAAGAATCCCAATAAAAAATTAGGAAATTTTCTAATTCTATTTCCTACGGTAACCGAGGGTCGATGGGAAGGTCGATGATCCCGTCGACCCTAGGGTTCTAAGCTGTCTGACTTTCCCTTCAAAACTGAGGGTCTGACTTTTTGTTTTGGGAGGTCCGACCCTGCTTAGCTGGGTATGTGACCCTTCTCATATTTTAAGTGTTTTTGGGTCGATTTGATACCTGGGATCTCGATCTCCTTCACGCCCTTGGTCCATTTGGCTCGACCATGATGGGTAAACCTGGTTCAAGGTGGTAAGATCGGGTTAGATTGACACGGGTCTTACACATAGCCTTCTGTAATACTTTCCAAAACTTTGAGGTAAAACATGGGTCTTTGTCGGACATATTGCTTTCAGGTACTCCATGCAATTTGACAATATTATCTACATATAGCTTGGCTAACCTCTCTAGGGTATACTGAGGTCGTATAGCTATGAAAGAGCTATCTTAGTCAAACGATCCACAATCACCCAGACCACGTCAACTACTCTGGGAGTCAATGGTAACCCGATGACGAATTCTAGAGTGATGCAGTCTCATTTCCATGCTTGTTCTGGCAGTGGCTACAATAATCCTACAGGTTTTTGCCTTTCAGCCTTTACCCTTTGAAAATTTTGGCACTGAGACACAAATTTAGCTACATCCGCTTTCATTCCTCTCCACCAATATAGTTTCTTCAAATCATGACACATCTTCGTACTTCCAGGATGTACCGAATAAGCAGTGGTGTAAGCTTTCTTCATTAGTCTGTGTCTAATATACAAGTCTTCATTTTCAGGATCATATACTCTTCCTTTATATTTTAGTACCTTTTCAATGTCCAGGGTGAACTCAGGAGTAGTCCTACCTTTTTCAATGTCTTCTTGCATCGTTCTCAGATAAGGGTCTAATTTAATAGTGGCTTTTACTTCGTCTATCAGATCAGGTACAACCTTCAATGTGGCAAACATATTTGAAAACCAATGAATAAACCCTTGGTTGGTTGATCCACCCGGTGTATCTATCACAAACTACTCATTACCATGATTGAATACTTTTCCTGTAACACACATTATCGCAGTCGTGTTGACTTCTCCTTGGGATTTTATCATTGCTTTTCTGCTTAGCGCATCAGCAACTACATTAGCCTTTCCTGGATGATACTGAATATCGCAATCATAATCCTTCAATAATTCCAGCCATCTTCTTTGTCTCATGTTCAACTCCTTCTGATTAAAAAAGATAAGTGAGACTTTTATGATCTGATTTAATCTGAAATTTCTCTCCTTACAAATAATGTCTCCATATCTTGACAACATGTACTACTGCTGTTAATTTCAAGTCATGAGTGGGATAGTTCTTCTCATGTGTCTTCAGTTGTGTTGAGGCATATGCAACTACTTGTTCTCCTTGCATAAGTACACATCCTAAACCCAACCCAGATGCATCAGTGTACAAGGTAAATGGTTATCTTAGAATAAGAATAGTGAAGATGGGAGCTGATATCACTCTAGCCTTTAATGTTTGAAAACCCTCCTCACATTTATCGGTCCAAACAAACTTTTCTCCTTTCTTAGTCAAACTGGTGAGAGGTATGGCAATTCTAGAGTAATCTTCCATGAATCGTCGGTAATAACCAGCTAGACCTATGAAACTTCTAATTTCTGCAACACTCTAAGGTGCTTCCCATTTCACAATGGCTTCAATCTTGCTAGGATCCACTTTAATTCCCTCAGCGGATACAACATGACCTAGGAAAGCGACCTCATTTAGCCAAAACTCATACTTTGTAAATTTGGCGTAAAGCTTCTCTTTTCTTAGTCGTTGCAGAGAGGCTCTTAAATTTGTGAGATGAGTTTCTTTCTCCTTAGAGTAGACTAATATATCGTCAATAAACACAATGACTGATGTATCCAGCATATCATGGAATACCCGATTCATGAGTTCCATAAAAGTTACAGGTGTGTTAGTCAATCCAAAAGACAAGACTAAAAATTCATAATGTCCATATCTTGTTCTGAATGTTGTCTTTGGAATATCACCTTCCTTAATCTTTAGCTGATGATATCCTGACCGAAGATCAATTTTAGAGAATACTTCGGCACCTTGCAACAGATCGAACAAGTCATAGATCAGAGGCAACGGGTATCGATTCTTGATTGTAAGCTTATTCAATTCATGATAGTCTATACATAGTCGAACGCTATCGTCCTTTTTCACAAACAATACTAGCGCTCCCCATGGTGATATGCTGGGTCTAATATAACTCTTGTCCAATAATTCCTGTAATTGTACCTTCAGTTCCTTCAATTCAGTAGGAGCCATTCGATAGGATGCTTTAGATACTGGTGCGGCTCCGGGTATAAGATCTAAACAAACTCTATCACTCGGTCGGGTGGTAGTCCTGGTAGTTCCTCAGTAATTACATCTGAAAAGTCACGCACAACATCAATACCCTCCATTCGTGGTGCTTCCTTGGTGAGGTCGACCACGAATACTAGATACCCAACTCCTCCTTTCTCGAGGCATTTTCTAGCCTTTAATGCAGAGAGGATGAGTTTTTGTTTACGGGGAAGTCTGGTTCCCACAAAACTAAACTCTGCTCCTTCCTTGTCTTTAAATGTCAGTTTCTTTTCTGCACATAATAGGTTTGCAGAATGCTGAGCTAACCAATCCATTCCCAAGATAACGTCAAGTCTACCATCTCAAGTTAAATTAAGGTTGCATCCAAAATCTTCTCACCGATAAGAACTGGACATGGTCCATAACCTTTTTCTAGTTCCACTTCTAATCTCATAGGTGAATGTACAAGCAATTTGTAGTCTAAAGATCTGAGGGATAGATTTAGCTTCTTTCCAAATGACACAGATATAACAGAATGAGTAGCTCCAGAATCAAAGAGTACTCTAGCGGGTATGCCATTAATAGGTACGATACCTGTGATTTGATTTAATTTAGTCTACATGCTCACACAAGGTAATACAAAATGAAAGGTTTAGGTCATACCTATGACCACATCAAGCAATGCGACAGCATCCTTAGATGTAACTGCATAAACCTTTCCTTGCTGTAGCTGCTTCCTGGGCTTAGGACATTCCCTTGAAAAATGTCCTATTTGATTACAATTAAAGCATTTTACTCCTTCACTACTTTGCTTCTATTGAGGTTGGACTGTTGGAGTAGTCTTGGCTGCAGCATTGAAGCCTTGAGTACGGAAGGGTTTAAAGGTCTTTGTGTTCCCTCCGTTATATGAATTTCCGTTAGGCGTCTTGATACCTCTATTCTGAGCAAAGTAACTTTTCCTCTGGCTCAATTTTAGTTTTCGAGCAATCTGTACCGCTTCATTATAAACCTTCTTTTCCAGTCCCAGTACATGCTCACGGATACTTCCCCTAAGTCCCATGACGAACCTTTGGGTTTTGGTATTTTTCACCTACATGCTAGAGGGAGCAAAGAAAAACAGTTCTTCATAACGCTATTGATACACATCTACAGTCATCTATCCCTGATACAGACTCAGAAACTCTCTTTCCATTGCATCTCTAAAACTTCTGGGAAAATACTTCTCGAAGAATGCCTCTTTAAAGATAGCCCAGGTCAATTAGGCGTGCTTCGTTAATAGATAACTCCGAGTAGACTTCCACCAATGGTGTGCATCGCCCTTCAGCATAAATGTGGCACATAGCACTTTTTCCTCTTCATTAACAGTCATCATCATGAAGTTCCTTTCCATCTTGTTGATCCAGTAAGCTGGCCACAAAGGATCCGCTGGCTTGCCATTAAACTTTTTAGGCATCATCTTCAAAAAATGCTCGATCAGTCGAGAATGGTCCAACTGATACTGAGCATATGCTCCATATATAGGTGGTTGATACTGGTAATTGCCTTGGGCTACTTCAGGGTTTTGTTTGTACTGGAGCTTGTACAAATGGCATTTGAGGTGCTTGAGGTACCGTGTTATTCATAGTTGATGCTTGGGGCACAGTGTTGCCACCCCTTGGTACGGTACTAGCTTGTCTCACCGGTAATGGTGTAGTATGTGCAGCTGAGAAAGCCAATCCCATAGCAACTTGCATATTGGCTTGCACTTGCTATATTTGCTGCAGCTGTTGCACTAACTTCATCACCACAGTAGCCATATCTGTAGGTGGGGCTGGCAAGTTTATAGGGTTAGCCTGGTCGTTGGCTCCTGGCAGTATCACATTCTGATTCTCATGTCCCTCAGGGTTTTCATGGCTATTTTCCTCCACAGGTGGTGGTGGTGGAATTGGGTTACGTCCTCGCCTGGTTTTTCTTCGCCCAACCATTTCCTGTTTCCGATGATGGTAGTGTTTGAAAGTCAGAAAACATGTGAGGCAATCATAATATACATCATTCTCATGTCAAAATCTATTTAATCAATGTAAAATTTCAATTTTCAAAGTCATTCAATCAAAACGCAGTATTTTCCATTGTGTGGTCGATGGTGTGGACGCAGTATATGCGACCACAGGGTATGCGACCACACAAAACCCTGTCAGCTCACCGAGAGCTTGTGGTCGATCGTGTGGTCGCACTATATGCGACCACAGGTTGCGACCACACAAACTCTGGCAACTCACCGAGAGCCTGTGGTCGATCGTGTGGTCGAATTTTGTGACCACACGACCCCAAATCAGTGTTTTTAAATCTGATATTTGGAGTCATTCTCCATTCTATCTTTTGTTCTCAACTCGCCTCCACTGAGTTGCTACACTGTCGACCACTCAAGTTTGGTGATTCTTTCATCGACCCACAACCTACGTTCCATTCTTCCAGGTATGTTCTCTACTAGTTCTTCTTTTAAAGCTTTCAAAACTAGGTTTTTCTCCATCTATAGGGTTTTCTTCAAATTACTATTTTTCTGATCGTAAAAATTTGATTTTTATTGGGGGCTTTTGCTATTGGCCACCCAATGGATGCAAGCCCTTTAATAAATTTGAGTTTCATTGGTTAGTTTATTAGAAACTCAAAATTTCCCATTTTTTACCTAAATTTTGGGGTTTTTCCCAATTGTCAAAATTTCTTCAAATTCGACCTACCTGGTTTAAATTTCCGATTGTATGAGCCTTGCAGGATGGTTTGGGACCTATGTAAGTCCTCCTACCCAATTGTTTGGGTGAAAAGTGAGGCTTTTGGTCAAATCATGCCGTTATAATACCAAAATTTTGAGTTTTTTTCTATATCTAATATCTTGCTTGTTGGTCCATGTCTTTGCAGATAACATGGCTCGCACCAAAGTCCCCAGAGTTCATGATCCCCGTCACTTCCGATCTATTGAAGCAGAGACACGGTATGCCCGGTATGAGCGTAAGAAAGTGGAAGGGGGTCGTTGTGTAAAATTGGCCAACTTAGCCTTATTTAATGTGGAGGGCGCCTTTAGTGATATGGGCTGGCTTCTTGTGATCTTATATGAGGGTTGCACCTGTCCTGAGTTGGTGAAAGAGTTTTACGATAATTTACAGGTGGAGGGTGACCCAGATGACATAGATAGGGGTACAGAGCTCAGGATCACCAGTTTAGTTAAAGGGGTGGAGATCTCCTTTAACTGCCAGGAGTTAGCTGATCTCCTGGGTATATCAAATGTGGCCCCTTAGTATACTGCACACCCAAGGAACCCCAGTTCCTATCAGTGATGATGCGTGTAGAGATTGACTACCAGATTATTAGAGATGATCGTTGGCAGATAAAGGCAATCAACCTACGTCCAGAACCTCGGGTGTATTGCAAGATCATCCAGCACAACCTGATTCCTCAGAGTGGTCACTATGAGAAGGTTTCACAGTTGACCCAGTACCTCCTGTACTGCATTTACACTAGGCAACCCGTCTGCCTTCCTTATATCATTAGGAGGACCATGCTCCGTGCTACGATGCCTGGTCTGATGGGTAACCTACCCTATGGACGTTTGATCACCACCCTGCCCACTCGCCTGCAGGTTGACTTGGTTGATGAGAGGATTCATGAGGACACTTTTTCATCTGACCTTGGCTGGGAGGCCATCTGCAGGATGGGGATGCGAGATGCTCAGGTCAGTGATGAGGACAGGAATGCTATGGTGCATCCCCGTACTAGAGTAGAGGTAGCAGACACGGAGGCGGCAGCAGCAGCAGCAGCAACAGCAGTAGAGGTCCACGGGGGTGATGCTGAGGAGGATGATGATAGGATGTACATGGACGTGGACGCCATTCCTCCTCCATCACCACAGCATTCCACTGGAGCTGGCCCTTCTCGGGTTCCTTCCCACTCAGCTGGTCCTTCGCACCCACCACCAGACGATGTGATGGGGTTGCTGCATGAGATTTGGGAGGCCCAGCGTGCTACTAATCAACGGGTGGTGGATCTAGCAGCTAGTCTCCAGGTGACCCAGACTCAGGTAGCCTGGCTTACGAGGGTATATGCTAAGGACTATGATCGAGATTGTGAGGCACCTCCTCCTCCAGCATCCGCAGCTCCATGATGTAGTCATTCCTTTCTACTTTATACTATAGAGTAACTGTTCGGATTGTGGACCATACTCTGGTTCGGATATATATATTATTTTATTCTCATTTGATGTATACATGAAACTTGTTTTTATGTGCATTATTCTCTTTTTTAATTATTGTCTCATACAATACAGGTACTTATGGTGTGTTCTTATTAAAGCTTTTTAAATTTTTATCCTAACTCAGTTCTCAAACTCTTCTGGAAGTATACAGGTTCAATAGACAGAGCCCGAGAGCTCTGATACCAAGTTGTCATACCCTAATTCTGAACCAATCCAGAATGGTGTGATGAACCGTCTATGATCCAATGGTTTAACCAAGATCTCGAATAGGCCATGTCCATTTGATTAAACCAGATACATCCATAACCATAATCAGAGTAAATAAACAATAGCAGAAGTCTTTAATATTAATGAACTGAGTATCTAACAGTGATAACATAAATAAATTATCCAATTATCTCCAAATGACTAAAGACATAAAATAAAATTAATTAATTAATCAATTACATGTCCCGATAATCCAACAACTAATTCTACTAAAAAACACATGAGTTGCACTCGCACGACGAATCATGCGACTCTACCACAGCTTCCATATCCATCGCAACAACATGCCCGTACATTGGTGCATTCATATAATCTTCTACAGTACGACCTGCATCATCAATTAAAAATATTCGACGTCGAATGGATGAGCACACATCATGGCTCAGTTAGCAAACAAAACAATGCAACAAACATATGCATGCATTCAATTCAAATCTTTGGTCTGGTTCATAAGTTTGCAATGTGCTATAGAAAGGATTGGTGGCCGCCGCACCTCTATACACGAGTGTGTGAAGTCGCCCAATGGATCAAACACCATTTTTGTCCCACATGCACCCATCATGGAATAGAGATAGAGCTAAAGTGCCCGGATCAAATACCGCATAACACTTCCCCTGATGCCCTACCCATACCAACACGTAAGCGCCTATTGGCGAGGGCTTGCAAACTGGGCTCACAACTAACCAATCCTATTGTCAAATAGTGTATCCAAGGCGTCACCCTGGCATCCCTCAATACATCCATAGAGATAGAGCTAAGGCCCCCCGGCAGAGTCAGAGACTACACGGTTCGAGACCACCTCCCCTGATGCCCTACGACGTAATAGTTCTGCTAAGTAATGGTGATACGACGATGTTAATGGACAGGACTTGAGTAGAGATAGAGCTAGAGTCTGGTGACCAGGATGAACCACAATGTTACGTCCTCCCCCTGATGCTCCACTCGCATCAAGTACACTAACCACACACATACATTCACATGCCTATTCCTAGCATCATCATCATCATCATGTTATAAATATACAGAATTAAATATGCATGAGCAGTAATAACAAGAATATTGGATGACATGTGAAATGCGCATTACAAGCATACAAGCATAGAATCATTCATGGCATTGGACTCAATAAATAAAAACAGTTTATTATTAACCAATTAATTTAGGTCTTGCTCTTTCACCTTTGGTCGATGGTAGTTCCTCGTTCAAGCTTTGTAAATCACTTTTATACCACTTGGAAACCTAACAAATTTATAGATTTTAAATAAAAATTTATTTCTAGCAATTCAGACTAATAGAACCTGAGTGGTCGCAGGTGTGGCAGGACCTGTGGTCTCAGTTTATGCGACCACAGGGTGTGTGGTCGCAAGGTGTGGTCACATACCATGCGACCAAACATGCGACCACACCCTCCCTGGAAACTTCCCGAGGGCATGTGGTCGATCATGTGTCTCTCGTGTGGTCGCATATCATGTGACCACACATGCAACCACACCCTCCCTGGACTTTCCGAGGGTGTATGATCGGATATGTGTGTCTCGTGTGGTCGCATATCATGCGACCACACATGCGACCACACATGTGATGGTCGACTTTTCACTCCCAACTCCATTCCTTCATGTTTGGATCCCTTGGCTTATCATCATGATCCTTTCTATGACTGTTCTATGGCTTAAAACTAATATTTTTACACAATCCATCATCCACATAGATTCTTTCCATGGATCTCTTGGAATTTGTCCATGGATTGATGATTGGGGTCTCACTTAAATCCTTATCTCCTTCATGATCTATTCTAGACATTTAATTGACATGGAGAATGCTTTCATACCTTAAAGTTGTTGAAGATTAGTTCTTCTCTAAATTTCCTCCTCTTGGTCTTCCTCTTCAATTCTCCTCCTCTTTCTCCTCTTCTCTTTCTCTCTCTTTCAGTTTGAGTTCTAAAAGGATGAAAGAGGCTAAGGGACGTCCTATATATAGAGAAAAACCCTCCATATAAAGTCCTACTTAGATTAGAAAATCATGGAGTCTGATTGGGTTCGTATGGTCGCAAGTATGGGCGCAAAACCCGTCGACCACACCGTCAAAAACTTGCGACCACATGACCCAGATTTCTATGGTCGCTTTGGTCTGAGGTGTGGTCGACCACACTTGTTTAGGTATGCGACCATACACTCTTAATTGACTGCTTTTGGGTTAAATTTCATACCTGGTCTTGTGGTTTCTTCACGCACTTGGTCCACTTGGCCCGACCATGATAGGAAGACCTGATACAAGGTGGTAAGATCAGTTAGTTCGATACGGGTCTTACAACCTTGGTTAAGGTGCTTGGTAGTCGAGGTAAATTGGCTAAAGCAGCCTGGTTGTTCTCAACCCAGATGATGGTGGGGTCGGGTTGCTGCCTATTCTTAATGCTCAGTGGTGATGGATCAGCGTGTAGTGGATCTCACTCCGAGTCTCCACGTCACCTAGGAGAATAGCTGTAAGACCCGTATCAAACTAACTGGTCTTACCACCTTGTACCAGGTCTACCTATCATGGTCGAGCCAAGTGGACCAAGTGCGTAAAGAAACCACAAGACCAGGTATGAAATTTAACTCAAAAATAGTCAAATATGAGTGTGTGGTCACATGCCTAAACAGGAGTGACTGACCCCACCTCAAAAGATTCCAACCCCACGAAATTAGGTCGTGAGGTCGGACATTTAAAAAGGTAGGGTCACGGATTCTACGACCCTACCTCCGACCCCACGGAACCCAGTCAGAACCAAAATTAGGAAACATTCCTAATCCGAAAGGGGTCTTTCCTAAACTCATTAGGGCATATTATGGAGGGTTTTCCTCTATAAATAGGATGTCCCTTAGCCTCTTTCGCTCCTTTAGACCCCTAATTGAAAGTGAGAGAAAGAGAAGTGAAGGAAGAGAAGGAAAATCTAAGAAGAAGACTAAGAAGGAGGAAAATTCAGAGAAAACTCTAAATCTTTGGCAAGAATAAGGTATGAACCTAATTCCCATGATTAATTGAGAGCCTAGAATAGTTCATGAAGAAGATAGGATCTAGGAAAAACCTAAATCATCCATCCATGGGTAAATTCCAAGAGAATGCATGGAGGAAATTATGTGGACAATGGCTGGTGTATAAAATTATAGTTTTGAGCCATAGAACGATCATAGGAAGGACCATGATGATAAGCCAAAGGATCCAAACAAAAAAGAATGAAGTTGAGAGTGAAAGGTCGACCATTACACGTGTGGTCGCACATGGGGTGGCATGATGTCCAACCCCACAAGACCCATATGTCCGACCACATGCCCTCGGGAAGTTTCCAGGGAGGGTGTGGTCACACGTGGGGTGGGGTCGGAGTATGTCCTACCCTACAACCCTACTCCCTGTGGTCGCAGAAACTGAGACCCCAGGTGCTACCCCACCTACGACCCCTCAGTTTATGTTAGTCTAAACACATGGGAATTTATTTTAATTAAAATTTATCAACTTGTTAGGTTTCCAAGTGGTCTATGGGTGAATTACAAAGCTTGAACGAGGATCTATTATCAACCAAAGGTGAGGGAACAAGACCTAAACTAATTGGCTAATAATAAACTGTTTTTATTTATTGAGTCCAATGCCATGAATGATTCAATGTTTGTATGCGTGTATTGTGCATTTAACATGTCATCCAATATTCCTGCTATTAATGTTCATGCAAATTTAATTTTTGTTTATTTATAATATGATGATGACGATGATGCTAAGAATAGGCATGTGAATGTTTGTGTGTAGTTAGTGTACCTGATACGAGTAGGGCATCAGGGGAAGTGTGATGCGGTGCGGACCTAAGCACTTTAGCTTTATCTCTACTCAAGTCTCGTCCACTGACATCGTCGTATCGTCATTACCATAGCAGAACTATTACGTCGTAGGGCATCAGGGGAGGTGGTCTCGGATTGTGTAGTCTCTGACTCTGTCGGGGGGCCTTAGCTCTATCTGTCACACCTTAATTTTGCACTATTCAGAATGGTGTGATGAACTGCTAATAAACAAACGGTTCAACCAGGATCTCAAATAGGCTGTGTCCGTTTGCTTAAACCATACACATCCACAACCATAATCAGAGTAAATAAACAATAGCAGAAGACTTATATATTAAATGAACTGAGAATTCTAAGAGTGATAACATAAATAAAATATCCAATTATCTTCATTTGACTAAGACATAAGTAAGTAAAATAATCAATTACATTTTTTGTATAATATAAACAAAATCTAATAAAAAATGCATGAGTTGCATTCGCATGACGAATCATGCGATTCCATCATAACTTTAGCATCCATCGTCGCAGCATGTCCGTACATAGGAGCATTTATATAATCTTCTACCTTCGTTCCTACATCATCAACTAAAAACATTTGACATTGAAAGGGTGAGCACACATTACGGCTCATTGAGCAAACAAAACAATGCAACAAACATATGCATGCATTCAATTCATATCTTTGGTCTGGTTCATAAGTTTGCAATGTGCAATAGAAAGGTTCGGTGGCCGCCTTACCTCTATATACAGGGTGTATAAGCCCACCCAGGATCAAACACCATTGTTGTCCAAATCCACCCCACCATGGAATAGAGATAGTGCTAAAGTGCCCGGATCAAACACCGCATAACACTTCTCCTGATGCCCTACTCATACCAACACATAAGTCCCTATTGGTGAGGGCTTGCAAACCGGGCTCACAACTAACCAATCCTAATGTCAAACAGTGTATCCAAGGCCTCACCCCAGCATCCCTCCATACGTCCATAGAGATAGAGCTAAGGCCCCCCGGCAGAGTCAGAGACTACACGGTCCGAGACCACCTTCCCTGATGCCCTACGACGAATAGTTCTGCTAAGGTAATGGCGATACAACGATGTCAGTGGACAAGACTTGAGTAGAGATAGAGCTAAAGTGTCCGGATCAAACACCGCATAACACATCCCCTGATGCCCCACTCGCATCAAGTACACCAACCACACACAAACATTCACATTCCTATTCCTAACATCATCATCATCATCATCATGTTATAAATAAACGGAATTAAATATGCATGAACATTAAGAGCATGAATATTGAATGACATGTTAAATGCACATTACACGCGTACATGCATAGAATCAGTCATGGCATTGGACTCAATAAATAAAAATAGTTTATTATTAATGAATTAGTTTAGGTCTTGTTTTCTCACCTTTGATTGAGTGTAGATCCTCATTCGAGCTTCATGAATCACTTTTAAATCAGTAGAAAGGCCTAACTGTAAGACCTGTACCAAACTAACTCGGTTTTACCACCTTGAACCAGGTCTACCCATCATGGTCGAGCCAAATGAACCAAGTACATGAAGGAGATCGTGATCCCAGGTATTAAACTGACCCAAAAACACTCAAAAAGTGGCGAGGGTCGCACACCCAGTGAGGTGGGGTCGGACCCCCCCAGTACAAAAAGTCAAACCCTCAGTTTTTAACCGGGGGTCGGACATTTTAAAACCAGGGGTCGACGGAATCATCGACCCCCTCATCGACCTCCAGTTGCCACCAGAAACAGAAATTTAGGAACTTTCCTAATTTTGGTTGGGCTCATTACTAATATCAAAGGGGCTTATTTTAGGAGTTTCTACTCTATATAAAGGACATCCCTAAGCCTCTTTCACTCCTTTTAGAACCCTAATTGAATTGAGAGAAAGAGAAGAGAAGGAAGAGAAGAAGAAGAGAAGGAAAGTAGAGAAGAAGAAGAGAAGGAAAGTAGAGAAGAAGGCAAAAGGAGAAGAGTTTCAGAGAAGGAGTACTCTTCTCAGGTAAGAATACTAATTCTATGTATTTTGTGAGACTTAGAATAGTTAATGAGAAAAGTATGATGTAGGAGAAACCCCAAACCATCAATCCATGATTAAGGTTTAATGCAAACCATGGAGGAAATCAACTAAACCATATGATATGTAAAGAGTAGTTCTAAACCATAGGAAGTGTATGGAATGGACTATGGAAGGAAGCCATAGGATTCAAACAAGAGAGAATGGACCAAAAGGTGATTTATCGACCAAACCCACGGGGGGTCGCACCTAGGGTCGATGGACCCATCAACCCTGGCATCGACCCTACTATAGGGGGTCGCAGTATACTGCTACCCTAGCATCGACCCGTCCTGCTACCCCCAGTTAACAGCAAGTTGGAAAAATTGGAATAAAAACTAACTAAATTCTATCGACTTTGTTAGGTCTTCTAGCAATATAATATCAATATAAAGGTGATTCTTAAAGCTTGAAAGAGGATCTACTAGCAAGCTAAGGTGAGGAAACAAGACATAAACTAATTGGTTAATAACAAACTATTTTTATTTCTTGAGTCCAATGCTATGCTTGATTCTATGCGAACATACTTGTATTGTGCATTCAACATGTCATCCAATATTTCTATTTATTGTTCATGCATATTTACTTTATTGTTTATAACATGATAATGACCATGATGATAGGAATAGGCATGTGAATGTATGTGTGTGGTTGGTGTATTTGATGCGAGCGAGTATCAGGGGGAGTGTCATAGGCCGGACCTCAACACTCTAGCTCTATCTCTAACTCAAGTCTTGTGCATTAGCATCATCGTATCGCCATTACTTTGGCAGAACTATTACGTCGTAGAGTATCAGGGGCGGTGGTCTCGGTCCTTGTAGTCTCTGACTCTATCGGGGGACCTTAGCTCTATCTCTATGGGTGTTCTGAGGGATGTTGGGGTGAGGCCTTGGATACACTGTTTGGCATTAGGATTGGTTAGTTGCAAGCCCAGTTTGCAAGCCCTCTCCAGCAGGGGCTTACATGTTGGTATGGCACTGTACAACAATAAACGTTAACCTTTATTGTACAATGTTCATGGTAGGGTGGATGGGGACGACAATAAACGTTAACCTTTGGGCGGGCTTCCACACCCTGTGCATAGAGGAGGGGTCAATAAACGTTAACCTTTGACCTCCAACCCTTTCTATTACATATTGCAAACTTTAAACCAGACCATAGATATGAATTGAATGCATGCATATGTATTGTTGCATTGTTTTGTTTGGTCACTGAGCCATGATGTGTGCTCACCCTCTCGACGTCGAATATTTTTAGTTGATGATGCAGGTACTACCGTCGAAGATTATGTCAACGCTCCAGTGTACGGGCACATGCCGGCGATGAAAGTTGAAGATGAAGTGGATACGCATGACTCCTCTTGCAAGTGCAACTCATGCGTATTCGATTAGTTTTTATTTTAATTATTTGGATTTAGTAAAGACATGTAATTGGTATTTTATTTATGTCTCTGTTGAAACAGCATAATTGGATATTTTAATATGATTATCATATTTAGATTTCTCAGTTCATTTTATTATAAGACTTCTGCTATTGTGTATTTACTCTGATTATGAATGTGGATGTATGAGGTTTAGATAAAATGGATATAGCCTACTTGAGATCTTGGTTGAACCATTGGTTTGTTAACGGTTCATCACACCATTCTGAATAGTACAGAATTGGGGTGTGACAACTTGGTATCAGAGCATCTCAGACCTTATCCGCTAAACTAGCATACCTTCACGACGAATTGTGAACTGAGATAGGATAAAAGTAAAAACTGTAATATTAACACACTATAAGCACAGGTGATGTTTGAGACCAAATTTGAAAAGAGAATATTGCATCTATTAAAGGGAGAACAATTTTAAATACAATGAGAGAGAAATAAACGTATATAAATAGCTAAAGCAGAGTACAGTCCACAACCCGAACAGTTACTCTGTAGTACAAAGAAAGGAAACAAATACAATCATGAAGTTGGAGGTGAAGGGGGAGGCGGTGCCTCACGGTCTCTGTCATAATCCTCAGCATAGACTCTAGTCAACTAGGCTACCTGACTCTGGGTCGTCTGAAGACTAGCTGTGAGACCAGCCACCCGCTGATCAGTCACGCGCTGAGCACCCAAAAGCTCCTCCATCCGCATATCTGACCGGCGCTGAGCATCTATGAGCTCTCCCATCCTCATGTCCGATATGCGCTAGGCGTCTAGTAGCTCATCCACTCTCACACGCTGAGCGTCTAGTAACTCCCCCATCCTCAGATCAAATCTGCGCTGAGCCTCTCTGATCTCATGTAATATCCCCATCATATCAGAAAGTGGGTGTAAAGGACCAGCCGCATGAGAAAGACCAGCCGCATAAGAAGTACTAGCTCCAACAGCATGTGTAGGTGAAGGAGGTGGTATGGAGTCCACATCCATGTACAGACAGTCATCATCACCAGTAGGCTCCCTATGAACTCCAGCAGCTACTGCTGCTGCCTCAGCGTCAGCCATCTCCATGCGAGTGCGAGGGCGCACCATCGCATTCCTCTCCTCATCACTGACCTAGGCATCCTGCATGCCCATCTTACAGATGGCATCCCAATCCAACGAAAATGAGAAGGAATTCTCCTGAATCTTCTCATCCACTAAGTCAACCCCCAGACGGGTAAGCAAGGTAGTGATCATGCATCCGTAAGGAAGGTTGCTAGTGTGACTGGGCAACGTGGCACTGATCATGGTACGCATGATTATGTATGGAAGGTAGACAGGCTGCCTAGTGCATACACAGTACAACAAAAACTGAGTCAGTTGGGAGACCCTCTCAAAATGACCACTCTGTGGAAGCAGGTTGTGCTGAATGATCTTGTAGTACACCCATGGATCCGAATGAAGATAACTCGCTTTCATCTCCCAGCGATCAGGTCTGATGAGTTGACGGTCTATCTTAGCCCTCATCTGTAATGAGAAGAACTGGGGCTCTCCAGGGGCACAGAAGATGAAGGAGCCATCGTAGGAAATACCCAGCAGGTCAGCTAGCTACCGATAGTCAAAGGAGACCTCAACTCCCTTGACATAGCTAGTGATCCGGAGCTCATTACCCCTCTCAACATCATTGTAATCCCCCACCACCTGGAGGTTACAATAGAACTGACGTACCAAGTCAGGGCAGGTACAGGCATCATAGGTGATGACAGGAAGCTAGCCCATGTCACCAAAAGCTCTCTCCACATTGAACAAGGCTAGGCTAGCCAAGTCCACCTTGCGGCCTCCCTCTACCTTCTTACGAGCAAAGCGGGCATATTGTGCCTCGGCTTCATTAATACGGAAGCGAAGACGGTTGCGAACACTAGGAACCTTGGTACGGGTCATAATATCGCAAACCACAAGGAAAAGTAGATAATGGATTAGTAAGGTAGAAAAATCAAAAATTTTGACATTATAACGACGTAAGTTGGCCAAAAGCCTCACTTTTCACCCATACACGTGGGCAGGAGGACTTACGTAGGTTCTAAACTATCCTGCAATACTCATACAGTTGGAAATTCTAGCTAACGGAATTCAATTTGAATAAATTTTGAGAAATTCAAAAATCGTGACAATTTAGGGCAAAAAGGGAAAATTTTGAGTTTCTCGATAACCAACCGATGAAACTCAAATATTTTTTAGGACTTTCGTCCATTGACTCATCAACAACAAAATCCCCCAATAAAAATCAAATTTTTATGGCTAGAAAATGTTTAATTTAAAGAAAACGAGATATACGGGTGAAAACCTAGAAAAGAAAACCTAAAAACATGTAAAGGTAAGATACATACCTGTAGGGAAGGTGTAGACGTCGAAACAAGGAACCCAAATGACCAATGTAGCAGAGTTGGCACTGTAGCAACTCAGAGGAAGGAGACGAGTCGAAATGGAGGAGGAAGAATGGAAAATGAACTCAGAATCGGACCTTAAAAATCTGATTTTTGGTCCGGGGCTCGGAGAATTCGACCAAGACCATCGTCCCATCCGTCGACCCCCGTAGCGACCCACGACTCTCGGTAATCTGACAGAAGACCGGGGGTCGAACCTAGGGTCGGACATACCATCGACCCCTGCATCGACCCGCAGCTCTCGGTAATCTGACAGAGAACCAGGGGTCACACCTGGGGTCGGACACCCATCGACCCCCACATCGACCCCCGACTCTCGGTAAGAATCAGTGATTCCCAGGGTCGATCCTAGGGTCGGACATACCATCGACCCCCACCATCGACCCTGCATAGAAAAGATAGTATTTTTCACAGAATGATCTAAAAAATTTGAAAATAACATCGGTTAGTGTATCTACATGAAGTATAAATGATTGCCTCACGTATTTTAATGATTATCAGGCATCACCATTATCAGAGAAAAAATATGGCTGGGCGTTGAGTAACCAAGCAGAGCCGAAATGCAGTTCCACCACCACCACCCGTGGAGGAAGCCAGCCAAGAAAATATAAATGCACAGGGTAATCCGCAGGTTGCACCACCAGTAAACCAGGGTCCGGCAAATCCTACTAACTTGCCACCCCCACCACCGGAACTGACTACTGTGGTGATTAATCTGGCACAACAACTTCAACAAATGAAACACGCACAAACCTATATGCAGGCAATGATGGGAATGATGTTCCAGGCGGCACAAACTACACCTATGCCGGCTAGGCAAGCCAATGCAACACCGGTGGGTAACCACCCAACACCTCAACCACCAGCTGCACAGATTCCAGTACCACATCCTGAGGTAGTGCAGGGAAATTTTCAGTATCCACCACCTATATATGGGGCATATGCTCCTAATCAGCTGGATCACTCTCGACTCATCGAGAGATTCTTAAAGATGAAACCTAAGGAGTTCAATGGAAAACCGTCTGATCCGCTCTGGCCAGCACACTAGATCGACGAAATGGAGAGAAATTTTCTCATTATGACTATCACAGAGGAGGAGAAGGTATTATGTACCACCTTCATGCTAAAAGGTGATGCACATCATTGGTGGAAATCTACAAAGGACTATTTAATAACCAAGCATGCCCTATTGACCTGGGCTATATATAAAGAAGCTTTCTTTGAGAAGTACTTTCCTCGAAGCTTCAAAGATTCTATGGAGAAGGAGTTCCTGAGTTTATATCAGGGACAGATGACAGTGGATGCCTATCAGCAGCGTTACGAAGAGCTGTTTTTCTTCGCACCACTAAGCATGCAAGAGGAAGACACTAAGACCCGTAGGTTTGTCACGGGACTTAGAGAAAGTATCAGGGAGCATGTTCTGGGCCTAGACAAGAAGATTTATAATGAAGCTGTGAAAATTGCTCGAGTTATAGAGTCGAGCCAGAAAGAGAGCTATCTACTCCAAAACAGAGGTATAAAAAGGCCAGCTGGTAATTCATACAACGGAGGTAATAACAAGACATACAAACCCTTCCGTACTTAAAGTTTTACCGCTGTACCCAAGACTACCCCAGTAGCTCAACAGCAGCCGAAGCCAAATACTGAAGGTCCAAAATGTTATAACTGCAATCAAGCGGGGCATATGGCAAGGGAGTGTCCTAAGCCCAGGAAGCAGCTATTTCAAGGACGAGTTTATGCTGTTACATCTGAGGATGCTGCCGCATCACCTGATGTGGTCACAGGTATGACTGAAACCTTTTAAGCTGTATTACATTGTGTGAGCATGTAGACTAAGTTAAAATAAATCACAAGTATCGTACCTATAAATGGCATACCCACCAGAGTACTCTTTGACTCAGGAGCTACTCATTCTTTTATATCTGTGTCATTTGGAAAGAAGCTGAATTTATCCATCAAATCATTAGACTACAAACTACTTGTACGGTCACCGATGGGGTTAGAAGTGGAGTTAGAAAAAGGTTATGGGCCATGTCCAGTTCTCATTGACGAGAAAACCTTAGATGCAACCTTGATCCAACTTGAGATGGCAGACTTTGACGTCATCTTGGGAATGGACTGGTTAGCTCGGCATTCTGTGAACCTATTATGCGCTGAAAAGAAGCTAACATTTAATGACAAAGAAGGAGCAGAATTTAGTTTTACGGGAACAAACTTCCCCGTAAACGCAAGCTCATACTCTCAGCACTAAAGGCTAAGAAGTGTTTTGAGAAAGGAGCAGTCGGGTATTTAGTATCAGTGGTCGACCTTACCAAAGAAGCACCACGGATGGAAGATATTGTGTCGTGCGGGACTACCCCGACGTATTTCCTGAGGAACTACCAGGATTACCACCCGACCAAGCCATAGAGTTTGTAATAGATCTTATACCTGGAGTCGCACCAGTATCAAAAGCACCTTAACGAATGGCTCCTATTGAACTAACGGAATTGAAAGTACAACTACAAGAACTCCTGGACAAGGGTTATATTCGACCTAGCATATCACCATGGGGAGCGCCAATATTATTCGTGAAGAAGAAGGACGGTAGCATTCGCTGGTATATAGACTACCGAGAACTGAATAAACTGACAATCAAGAATCGGTATCCATTGCCTCGGATCGATGACCTGTTCGATCAGTTGCAAGGTGCCAAAGTGTTCTCAAAGATTGATCTTCGGTCAGGCTACCATCAGCTAAAGATTAAGGATGGTGATATCCTCAAGACAGCATTCAGGACCAGATATGGACATTATGAATTTTTGGTCATGTCTTGGATTGACAAACGCACCAGCAACCTTTATGGAAGTTATAAACCAGGTTTTCCACGACATGTTGGATACGTCGGTTATTGTATTCATTGATGATATATTAGTCTACTCTAATGACGAGGAAACGCATGTGAAGAATCTAAACGCCGCTCTGCAACGACTACAGAAGGAAAAGCTCTACGCCAAATTTACAAAGTGTGAGTTTTGGCTAAAGGAAGTCGCATTTCTAGGCAATGTAGTATTGGCTGAAGGAATTAAAGTGGATCCCAGCAAGATCGAGGCTATTGTAAAGTGGGAAGCACCGAAGAGCGTTGCAGAAATTAAAAGTTTCTTGGGTCTAGCTGGGTATTATCGACGATTTATGGAAGACTATTCCCGAATTGCCGTACATCTTACCAGTTTGACTAAGAAGGGCGAGAAGTATGTTTGGACGGATAAATGCGAGAAGAGTTTTCAAACCTTGAAGGCTAGATTGATATCAGCTCCAATCTTGACCATCCTGATTCCAGGACAACCATTTATCTTGTATACCGATGCGTCAGGATTGGGATTAGGATGTGTACTTATGCAAGGAGAACAATTAATTGCTTATGCCTCAAGACAACTTTAGACACATGAGAAGAACTATCCTACACATGATTTGGAACTAGCGGCAGTAGTACATGTTGTCAAAATATGGAGACATTATCTGTACGAGGAGAAGTTTCAGATTAAATCATACCATAAAAGTCTTACTTATCTATTTAATCAGAAGGACCTGAATATGAGACAAAGAAGATGGCTAGAACAATTGAAAGACTATGATTGTGATATCCAGTATCATCCAGGGAAAGCTAATGTAGTAGCCGATGCGTTGAGTAGAAAGGAAATGATAAAATCTCAGGGAGAGGTTAGCACAACTGCCGCAATGTGTACTACCAGAAAGGTATTCAAGCACGGTAATGAGTAGTTTGTGATAGATGCACCAGATGGATCAGCCAACCAAGGGTTTATTCATCGGTTTTCAAATATGTTTGCCGCATTGAAGATAATACCGGATATAGTTGATGAAGTGAAGACAACTATCAAATCAGACCCTTACCTAAGGACGATACAAGAAGACATCGAAAAAGGTAGAACTAACCCTGAGTTCACCTTTGACGAAGAAAAGGTACTGAAGTACAAAGGAAGAATATGTGTACCCGAAATAGAAAGCTTAGACATAGACACTGACTGATGAAAGAAGCCCACACCACCATCTATTCGATACGTTCGGGAAGTACAAAAATGTATCATGATCTAAAGAAACTATATTGGTGGAGAGGAATGAAAGCAGATATAGCTAAGTTCGTGTCTCAATGCCTAAATTGTCCAAAAGTAAAGGCGAAAGGACAAAGATCGACAGGACTGTTACAGTCATTATCGGAACCAGCATGGAAATGGGACTGCATCACTATGGACTTCGTCACAGGATTACCACTGACTCCTCGAGTAGTTGACGCAGTTTGGGTGATTGTACACCGTCTGACTAAAATAGCTCGCTTTATATCGATACGACCCCAGTATACACTGGAGAGGTTAGCTAAGTTGTATGTGGATAACATTGTGCGATTACACGGTGTACCTGAAAGTATTGTGTCCGATAGAGATCCACGATTTACTTCAAAGTTTTGTGAAGGATTGCAAAAGGCTATGGGTACAACATTGAAGTTTAGTACTGCATTCCACCCACAGACAGATGGACAGTCGGAGCGTACAATTCAGATTCTAGAAGATATGCTACGAGTATGTGTAATTGATTTTAAAGGATCATGGGATGAAAAGTTACCACTGATTGAGTTCGCTTATAATAATAGCTATCAGGCTACTATATAGACGTCACCCTGTGAAGCACTGTATGGCAGAAAGTGTCGAACTCCTTTATTTTAGAATGAAGTTGGGGAACGTAGTCTTGTTGGACCAGAATTTGTTGAGGAGACTTGTCGAGTGGTCGAATTATCAAAGAAAGAGTGAGAACAGCCCAGAACCGTCAAAAGCAATATGCAGATACTCGACGCAGAGATCTTGAGTCTGTCATGGGTGATAAAGTATTCTTAAAGGTATCGCCTATGCAAGGACTGAAACGGTTCAGACAGAAGGGGAAACTAAGTCCATGATATGTCGGGCCATATGAGATCTTAGCCAAACGTGAAAAAGTGGCTTATCAGTTAGGACTACCCCCATTTATGTCAAGTGTACATGACGTATTTCATATTTCCTTATTGAAGAAGTATGTCAAGGATCCGACGCACATTTTGACAATGGATCTACCAGATTTAACTGAAGATTTGACCTTTGAAGTAGCACCAATTGAGATCACTAGTCGAAAGGTGCAACGTTTACGCAACCGTGATATCTATTATGTCAATGTCACCTGGAGAAGCAGGGATATAGGAGAAGTCACATGGGAAGAAGAGAATGTTATGCGAAAGCAATACCCTCACTTATTTGATTCAGAAGGTACGTACAATTTCGAGAAAGAAATTTTTATAAGTAGGGGGGAGATGTAAGACCCGTACCAAACTAACCCGGTCTTACCACATGGAACTAGGTCTATCCATCATGGTCGAGCCAAATGGATCAAGTGCGTCAAGGAGATCGTGATCCCAGGTATTAAACTGACCCAAAAACACTCAAAAAGGGGCGAGGGTCGCACACCCAGTGAGGTGGGGTTGGACCCCCCAGTACAAAAATTCAGACCCTCAGTTTTTAATTGGGGGTCAGACATTTTAAAACCAAGGGTCGACGGGATCATCGACCCCCTCATCGACCCCCAGTTGCCGCTAGAAATAGAAATTTGGAAATTTTCCTAATTTCGGTTGGGCTCTTTCCTAATATCAAAGGGGCTTATTTTAGGAGTTTCTACTCTATATAAAGGACGTCCCTAAGCCTCTTTCACTCCTTTTAGAACCCTAATTGAATTGAGAGAAAGAGAAGAGAATGAAGAGAAGAAGAAGAGAAGGAAAGTAGAGAAGAAGGCAGAAGGAGAAGAGTTCCAGAGAAGGAGTACTCTTTTCAGGTAAGAATACTAATTCTATGTATTTTGTGAGACTTAGATTAGTTAATGAGAAAAGTATGATGTAGGAGAAACCCCAAACCATCAATCCATGATTAAGTTTCAATGGAAACCATGGAGGAGATCAACTAAACCATATGATATGTAAAGAGTAGTTCTAAACCATAGGAAGTGTATGGAATGGACTATGGAAGGAAGCCATAGGATTTAAACAAGAGAGAATGGACCAAAAGGTGATTTATCGACTAAACCCACGGGGGGTCGCACCTAGGGTCAATGGACCCATCGACCCTGGCATCGACCCTACTATAGGGGGTCGCAGTATACTGCTACCCTAGCATCGACCCATCCTGCTACCCCCAGTTAACAGCAAGTTGAAAAAATTGGAATAAAATCTAACTAAATTCTATCGACTTTGTTAGGTCTTCTAGCAATATAATATCAATATAAAGGTGATTCTTAAAGCTTGAAAGAGGATCTACTAGCAAGCTAAGGTGAGGAAACAAGACCTAAACTAATTGGTTAATAACAAACTATTTTTATTTCTTGAGTCCAATGCTATGCTTGATTCTATGCGAACATACTTGTATTGTGCATTCAACATGTCATCCAATATTTCTATTTATTGTTCTTGCATATTTACTTTATTGTTTATAACATGATAATGACCATGATGATAGGAATAGGCATGTGAATGTATGTGTGTGGTTGGTGTACTTGATGCGAGCGAGTATCAAGGGGAGTGTCATAGGCCGGGCCTCAGCACTCTAGCTCTATCTCTAACTCAAGTCTTGTGCATTAGCATCATCGTATCGCCATTACTTTGGCAGAACTATTACGTCGTAGAGTATCAGGGGCGGTGGTCTCGGTCCTTGTAGTCTCTGACTCTATCGGGGGACCTTAGCTCTATCTCTATGGGTGTTCTGAGGGATGCTGGGGTGAGGCCTTGGATACACTGTTTGGCATTAGGATTGGTTAGTTGCAAGCCCAGTTTGCAAGCCCTCGCCAGCAGGGGCTTACGTGTTGGTATGGCACTGTACAGCAATAAACGTTAACCTTTGTTGTACAATGTTCATGGTAGGGTGGATGGGGACGACAATAAACGTTAACCTTTGGGCGGGCTTCCACACCCTGTGTATAGAAGAGGGGTCAATAAACGTTAACCTTTGACCTCCAACCCTTTCTATTGCATATTGCAAAATTTAAACCAAACCACAGATATGAATTGAATGCATGCTTATGTATTGTTGCATTGTTTTGTTTGCTCACTGAGCCATGATGTGTGCTCACCCTCTCGACGTCGAATATTTTTAGTTGATGATGCAGGTACTACCATCGAAGATTATGTCAACGCTCCAGTGTACGGGCACATGGCGGTGATGGAAGTTGAAGACAAAGTAGATACGCATGACTCCTCTTGCGAGTGCAACTCATGCGTATTCGATTAGATTTTATTTTAATTATTTGGATTTAGTAAAGACATGTAATTGGTATTTTATTTATGTCTCTGTTGAAACAGCATAATTGGATATTTTAATATGATTATCATATTTAGATTTCTCAGTTCATTTTATTATAAGACTTCTGCTATTGTGTATTTACTCTGATTATGAATGTGGATGTATGAGGTTTAGATAAAACAGATATAGCCTACTCGAGATCCTGGTTGAACCGTTGGTTTGTTGACGGTTCATCACACCATTCTAAATAGTGCAAAATTGGGGTGTGACACTAACAAGTCGATAGATTTTAATTAGAATTAATTCTAATAAATTTAGACTAACCTAAATCGTAGGGTAAGTAGGGTAGCACCTAGGGTAGAAGTTTTCTGCGACCCTAGGGTGTAGGGTCGGACGTGGTGTAGGAGACCATTCGACCTTACGTGCGACCACACCCTCCCTGGGACTTCCCGAGGGCATGTGGTCGATCCTGTGGTCTTGTAGGGTTGGATATCATTTGACCCTATGTGCGACCACACATATCCTGAGTTGGCCTTTCATTCTAAAGTCCATTCCTTCACATTTGGATCCTTTGACTTACTTTCATGGTCCATTCTATGATTGTTCTATGACTCAACTGTGATTTTTACATACTTTCCATTGCCTATGATGATTACTTCCATGGATTCCTTTGGAACTCGTCCATGGTGGATGATTTGGGTTTCTCTTAATCCTAACTTCTTCATAATCTATTCTAGGCTCTTAATTTATGAAGGGAATTAGGTTCATACCTGAAGTTGGCTGAGATTCAGAGGTTTCGCTGAACTTCCTCCTCTTTCTTAGTCTTTTCTTCAATTTTCCTTCTTTTCTTCTTTTCCTTCTCTTTCTCTTTCTCTCACTTTCAATTAGGGTTCTAAAAGGAGTGAAAGAGGCTAAGGGAATTCCTATTAATAGAGGAAAACCCTCCATAATAAGTCCCAATGAGTTTAGGAAAGGTCCCCTTGGAATTAGGAAAGTTTCCTAATTTCTGGTTTCTGTCTGTCATAGTAGGGTCAAACGTAGGGTCGTAGGATCCGTCGACCCTACACTTCTTAGTCATCCGACCCTATGACTAAAAAGTCATGGGTTGGACTTCTGTTGAGGTGGGGTCGACCCTACCTGTTTAGGCATGCGACCCTACCCTCACATTTACTATTTTTGGGTTAGACTCATACCTGGTCTTGTGATTTCTTCATGCACTTGGTCCACTTGGCTCGACCATGATAGGTAGACCTGGTACAAGGTGGTAAGACCAGTTAGTTTGATATGGGTCTTACAACTCCCCCCTTATTAAAAATTTTGTCCTCAAAATTTACACATACCTTCCGAGTCGAAAAGGTGAGGATATTATTTTCGCATAGCATTCTCTTCTTCCCAGATGACCTCTTCTATGTCTCGGCTCCTCCAGGTGACCTTAACATAGTATATGCCACGGTTGCATAGTCATTGAAACTTTCGGCCTGTAATCTCAGTTGGTGCTACTTCGAATGTCAAATCATCAGTTAAATCTGGTGGATCTACTGTCAAAATGTGTGTTGGATCTCTGACGTACTTCTTTAATAAGAAGATATGAAATACATCATGCACACTTGACATAGATGGTGGTAGTGCTAACTGATAAGCTACTTTTCCACGTTTAGCTAGAATCTCATATGGTCCGACATATCTCGGACTTAGTTTCCCCTTTTGTCCGAATCATTTTAAACCTCGCATAGGAGATACTTTCAAGAATACCTTATCACCAATGGTAAATTCAAGGTCTCGGTGTCAAGTATCTGCATACTATTTTTGACGATTCTGAGCCGTTCTAACTCTTTCTTTGATAATGTCGACTACTCGACAAGTCTCTTCAACAAACTCTGGTCCAACGACGCTACGTTCTCCAACTTCATTCCAAAACAAAGGAGTTCGACACTTCCTACCATACATTGCTTCATAGGGCGACATCTGTATAGTAACTTGATAGTTGTTGTTATAAGCGAACTCGATCAGTGGTAGTTTCTCATCCCATGATCCTTTAAAATCAATTACACAGGCTTGAAGCATGTCTTCTAAAATCTGAATGGTACGCTTTGACTGTCCGTCTGTCTGAGGACGGAATGTAGTACTGAACTTCAACGTTGTACCCATAGCCTTTTGTAATCCTTCCTAAAATTTTGAACTAAAACGTGGGTCTCTATCGGACACAATGCTTTCTGGCACACCATGTAATCTGACAATGTTATCCACATATAACTTGGCTAACCTCTCCAGAGTATACTGTAGTCGTATAGCCATAAAGCGAGCTGTCTTAGTCAGACGATCCACAATCACCCAGACCGCGTCAACTACTCGAGGAGTCAATGGTAACCCGGTGACGAAGTCCATAGTGAGGCAGTCCCCATTTCCATGCTGGTTCTGCCAGTGGCTGCAACAATCCTGCAGGTCTTTGTCGTTCAGCCTTCACCCTCTGACAATTTAAGCATTGAGACACGAATTTAGCGACATCTGCTTTCATTCCTCTCCACTAATATAATGTCTTCAAATCATGATACATCTTTGTACTTCCAGGATGTACCGAATAAGCGGTGGTGTGAGCTTCCTTTATTAGTCGGTGTCTAATGTCCAAATTTTCTATTTCAGGAACATATACTCTTCCTTTGTACTTCAGCACCTTTTCTTTATCCAAGGTGAACTCAGGAATAGTCCTACCTTTTTCGATGTCTTCTTGTACCGTTCTCAGATAAGGGTCTGATTTAATAGCGACTTTCACTTCATCAGTTATATCAGGTACAATCTTCAATGTTGCGAACATATTAGAAAATCGAGGAATAAACCCTTGGTTGGTTGATCCACCCAATGCATCTATCACGAACTGATCATTACCATAATTGAATACCTTTCCTATAGTACACATTGTTGCAGTCGTGTTAACCTCTCCTTGAGACTTTATCATTGTTTTTCTGCTTTGCGCATCAGCAACTACATTAGCCTTTCCTGGATGATACTGGATATCACAATCATAATCCTTCAATAATTCCTGCCATCTTCTTTGTCTCATGTTCAAGTCCTTCTGATTAAATAGATAAGTAAGACTCTTATGATCTGATTTAATCTAAAATTTCTCTCCATACAGATAATGTCTCCATATCTTGACAGCATGTACTACTACTGCTAATTCCAAGTCATGAGTGGGATAGTTCTTATCATGTGTCTTCAGTTGTCTTCAGGCATATACAATTACTTGTTCTCCTTACGTAAGTACACAACCCAAACCCAATCCCGACGCATCAGTGAACAAGATAAATGGCTGTCCTGGAATAGGAATAGTCAAGATCGGAGCAAATATCAATCTAGCCTTCAAGTTTGGAAACTTTCCTCACATTTATCAGTCCAAACAAACTTTTCTCCTTTCTTAGTCAAACTGGTGAGAGGTACGGCAATTCTGGAATAGTCTTCCACGAATCGTCGATAATACCTAGCTAGACCTAGGAAACTTCTAATTTCTACAATGCTCTTCGGTGCTTCCCACTTCACAATGGCTTCAATCTTGCTTGGATCCACTTTAATTCCTTTCGCGGATACAACATGGCCTAAGAAAGCGACCTCCTTTAACCAAAACTCACACTTTGTAAATTTGGCGTAAAGCTTCTCTTTCCTTAATCGCGGCATAGCAGCTCTTAAATTCATGACATGAGTTTCCTTGTCCTTGGAGTAGACCAATATATCATCAATAAACACAATGACCGACGTATCCAACATATCATGGAATACCCGATTCATGAGTTCCATAAAAGTTGTGGGTGCGTTAGTCAATCCAAAAGACATGACTAAGAATTCATAATGTCTGTATCTTGTTCTAAATGTTGTCTTTGGTATATCACCATCCTTAATCTTCAACTGATGGTATCCTAACTGAAGATCGATCTTGGAGAACACCTGGGCACCTTGCAACTGATCGAACAAGTCATCGATCCGAGGCAATGGATACCGGTTCTTAATTGTCAGCTTATTTAATTCCCAGTAGTCTATACACAGTCGAACGCTACCGTCCTTCTTCTTTACAAATAATACTGGCGCTCCCCATGGTGACATACTGGGTCTGATGCAACCCTTGTCCAATAGTTCTTGTAACTGTACCTTCAATTCCTTCAGTTTAGTAGGAGCCATTCGATAGGGTGCTTTAGATACTGGTGCAGCTTCGGGTATCAGATCTATAACGAACTCTGTCGCTCAGTCGTGTGGTAATCCTGGGAGTTCTTCAGGAAATACATCTGAAAAATCCCGTACAACATCAATGTTCTCCATTCGTGGGGTTTCCTTGGTGAGGTCGATCATAGATACTAGATACCTAACTCCTCCTTTCTCGAGGTATATTCTAGCCTTTAATGTAGAGAGGATAAGTTTCCATTTACGGGGAAGTTTGGTTCCTGCAAAACTGAACTCCATTCCTTCCTTGTCGTTAAATGTCAGCTTCTTTTCTACACATAATAGGTTTGCAGAATGCCGAGCTAACCAGTCCATTCCCAAGATGACGTCAAAGTCTACCATCTCAAGTTGAATCAAGGTTGCATCCAAAGTCTTCTCGTCAATAAGTACTAGACATGGTCCATAGCCCTTTTCTAATTCCACTTCTAGTCCCATCGACGATCGTACAAGCAGTTTGTAGTCTAACGATTTAAGGGGTAGATTCAGCTTCTTTCCAAATGACACAGATATAAAAGAATGAGTAGCTCCAGAATGAAAGAGTACTCTAGCGGGTATGCCATCAATAGGTACAATACTTGTGAGTTGTTTTAGTTTTAGTCTACATGATCACACAATGTAACAAAAATGAAAGGTTTAAGTCATACCTGTGACCACATCAGGCGATGCGGTAGCATCCTTAGATGTAACTGCATAAACCTTTCCTTGCTGTAGCTGCTTCCTAGGCTTAGGACACTCCCTGAAATAATGTCCCACTTGATTGCAGTTATAGCATTTTGCTCCTTCATTATTTTGCTTTTGTTGCGGTTGGGCTGCTGGAGTAGTCTTGGCTGCAGCATTGAAGCCTTGAGTACAGAAGGGTTTGAATGTCCTTATATTCCCTCCGCTGTATGAATTTCCATTTGGCCTTTTTATACCTCTATTTTGAGTAAAATAGCTCTCTTTTTGGCTCGACTCTATTACTCGAGCAATTTGTACTGCTTCATTGTAGACTTTATTCTCCAATCCCAGCACATGCTCGTGAATGCTTCCCCTAAGTCCCATGCCGAACCTTCGGGTCTTAGTATTTTCCTCCTGCATGCTAGCGAGTGCAAAGAAAAACAGCTCCTCATAACGCTGTTGGTATGCATCCACAGTCATCTGGCCCTGATATAGACTCAGGAACTCTCTCTCCATAGAATCTCTGAAACTTCTGGGGAAGTACTTCTCAAAGAATACCTCTTTACATATAGCCCAGGTCAATTGGGCATGCTTTGTTAATAAGTAAGTCCGTGTGGACTTCCACCAGTGGTGTGCGTCACCTTTCAGCATGAAGGTTGCATACAACACTTTCTCCTCTTCACTCACTGTCATCATCATAAAATTTCTTTCCATTTCATCAATCCAGTGTGCTGGCCACAAAGGATCTGCTGGCTTACCATTATATTCCTTGGGCTTCATCTTCAGAAAACGCTCGATCAGTCGGGAGTGGTCCAGGTGATACGGAGCATAGGCCCCATACATATGTGGTTGGTACTGGTAACTGCCTTGAGCTACCTCAAGATTCTGCACTTGAGCCGGCATGTTTAGTGTGTGAGGTGCGTGGGGTACCGTGTTGCTTCCCCCTGCTACTGTGCTAGCCTGCCCTGCTAGCATAGGTATCATATGTGCAGCTGGAAAAGCCATGCCTATAGCAGCCTGCATATTGGCTTGTACCTATTGTATTTGCTGCAGTTGTTGTGCCAAATTCATTACCGCTGTAGCCAGATCTGTAGGTAGGACTGGCATGTTTGTAGGATTTGCCTAGCCACTGGCCACTGGCAGTATCATATTCAGATTCTCTTGTGCTCCATGATTTACATGGTTGTCTTCCTCCACAGGTGGTGGTGGAATTGGGTTACGGCCTCGTCTGGTCACCCTTTGCCCAGCCATTTCCTGTTCGGGTGGTGGTAGTGTCTGAAAACAATCATAGCACATGTGAGGCAATCAATATAAGTTATTCTCAAGTAAAAATCCATCTAATTAATATAAATTTCCAATTTTTCAGATCATTCTGACAAAATACTGTATTTTCCATCGTAGGGTCGATGGTAGGAACGATCCTTATGCGACCCTAGGGTATGCGACCCTAATAAACCCTGTCAGCTTACCGAGAGCCTAGGGTCGATTGTAGGGTCGGTATATGTCTGACCCTAGGTCCGACCCATGGTTCTCTGTCAGATCACCGAGAGCCTATGTTCGATGGTAGGGTCGGTAATTGTCCGACCCTAGGTCCGACCCATGGTTCTCTGTCAGATCACCGAGAGCCTAGGGTCGATGGTAGGGTCTGACGTAGGGTCGCATATTTTGGTCGAATTCTGCGACCCTACGATCCAAAATTAGGTTTTTAAACCCGATTTTGGAATCATTTCCCATTCTTTCTCCTTTCTTCCAACTCAACTCATTTCCCTGAGTTGCTACAGTATCGACCCCTAGTGTTTGGTGATCTTTCCTTCCATTTGCGACTTTCGCTCCTTCTCTTCAGGTATGCTCTCTACTGTTTCCCATTTTTAAGCTTTCTAAACTAGGTTTTTGTCCATTTACATCATTTTCTTCAAATTAAACTTTTTCTAATCATAAAAATTTAATTTTTATTCGGGGCATTTGCTATTGGTCACCCAATGGACGAAAGCCCTCAAAAATATTCGAGTTTCATCGGTTGGTTATCGAGAAACTTGAATTTTTTTCCATTTTTGACCTAATTTTCAAAAAATTTTGAATTTATTGAAATTTCTTCAAATTCGATCTTCTAGATTAAATTTCCAACTGTATGAGCTTTGCAGGATGGTTTGGAACCTATGTAAGTCCTCCTGCCCAGTTGTCTGGGTGAAAAGTGAGGCTTTTGACCAAATCATACCGTTATAATGTCAAAATTTTGAGTTTTTCACCATTACTAATATCTTGTTTGTTTTTCTATGTATTGACAGATAGTATGGCTCGTACCAAGGTGCCTAGGGCTCATGACCCAGTTCGTTTCCTCTCCAACGAGGCCGAAGCTCAATATGCTCGCTATGAGCGTAAGAAAGTAGAGGGGGGTTGCTGGGTGAACTTGGCTAGCCTAGCCTTGTTCAACGTGGAGGGTGCTTTTGGTGACATGCGCTGGCTCCCTGTGATCACTTACGAGGCTTGTACCCGTCCTGATCTGGTGAGACAGTTCTATTGCAATCTCCAGGTAGTGGGGGATCGCAATGACACAGAGAGAGGTAGGGAGCTCAGGATCACGAGCTACGTCAAAGGGGTAGAGGTTTCATTTGACTGCCAACAGTTGGCTGATCTTTTGGGCATATCAAATGACGGCCCTTTGGTGTACTGTACTCCCAAGGAGCCCCAGTTCCTATCCTTGGAGATGCGTGCTGAGATTGACAGTCAGCTCATCAGAGATGATCGTTGGGAGATGAAAGCGATTAACCTACGTCCAGAGCCTCGGGTGTATTGCAAAATTATCCAGCACAACCTGACACCCCAGAGTGGACATTATGAGACGATTTCCCAGTTGACTCAGTATGTCCTCTATTGTATCTGCACCCGGCAGCCTGTCTGCCTTCCTTATATCATTATCCAGACGATGATCTGTGCTACGCTGCCTGGTCAGTTGGGCAACCTACCCTACGGACGTTTGATCACCACATTGCTCACCCGCCTACACATTGACTTAGTAGATGAGAGGATTCAAGAGAAGACCTTCTAATCGGATCTTGACTGGGAGGCCATCTGTAAGATGGGTTTGCAGGATGCTCAGGTCAGTGATGATGAGAGGAATGCTCTGGTGCGTCCTCGTACTCCAGTAGAGGTAGCAGATACCACGGTGGCAGCAGTAGCAGCAAGAGTAGGGGTCCCTGGGGGTGATGCCGAGGATGATGATCGTATGTTTATGGATGTAGATGCCATACCTCCTCCATCACCTTCATATTCTACTGGAGCTGGTCCATCTCGGGCTCCTTCACACATGACTGGTCCTTCACACCTACCATCTGATGATATGATGGGATTACTGCGTGAGTTCAGAGAGGCTCAGCGTGCGATGAACTTGAGAGCGGAAGAGCTTCTAGATGTCCAGCGCACGACAGATAGGAGAGTAGGAGAGCTCCTAAATGCTCAGTGCGCGACTGATGGGAGAGTGGGCGAGCTTCTAGATGCTCAACGTGCGTCTGATCAGCGGATGGACAGCTAGTCTCCAGACGACCTAGACTTAGGTTGCCTGGTTGACTAGAGTGTATGCTGAGGACTACGATAGAGATCGCGAGGCACCTCCTCCTCGACCACCTCCAGCTCCATGATGTATATTTCCTTTTTATCCTTCTTTGTACTACAGAGTAACTGTCTGGGTTGTGGACTATACTCTACTTTGGATATGAATAAATGTGCTTTTTATTTGATGTATATGAAACATGTTTCTCCTTTTTATATACGCATTATTCTCTTCTTCTTTGTTTTTTGATTTTGTCTCAAACAACACAGGTGTTTACAGTGTGTTATTATTAAAGCTTTTAAATTTTATCCTAACTCAGTTTACGAACTTTTGTGAAAGTATACTGGTTTAATAGACAGGGCCTGAGAGCTCTGATACCAAGTTGTCACACCCCAATTCCGTACTATTCAGAATGGTGTGATGAACCGCTAATAAACCAACGGTTCAACCAGGATCTCAAATAGGCTGTGTCCGTTTGCTTAAACCATACACATCCACAACCATAATCAGAGTAAATAAACAATAGCGGAAGACTTATATATTAAATGAACTGAGAACTCTAAGAATGATAACATAAATAAAATATCCAATTATCTTTATTTGACTAAGACATAAGTAAGTAAAATAATCAATTACATTTTCTATATAATCTAAACAAAATCTAATAAAAAATGCATGAGTTGCATTCGCATGACGAATCATGCGACTCTATCATAACTTCAGCATCCATCGCCGCAACATGTCCGTACATAGGAGCATTTATATAATCTTCTACCATCGTACCTGCATCATCAACTAAAAACATTCAACGTTAAAAAGGTGAGCACACATCACGGCTCAGTGAGCAAACAAAACAATGCAACAAACATATGCATGCATTCAATTCATATCTTTGGTTTGGTTCAAAAGTTTGCAATGTGCAATAGAAAGGTTCGGTGGCCGCCTTACCTTTATATACAGGGTGTGTAAGCCCACCCAATGGATCAAACACCATTGTCATCCACATCCACCCCACCATGGAATAGAGATAGAGCTAAAGTGCCCGGATCGAACACCGCATAACACTTCCCCTGATGCCCTACCCATACCAACACGTAAGTCTCTATTGGTGAGGGCTTATAAACTGGGCTCACAACTAACCAATCCTAATGTCAAACAGTGTATCCAAGGCCTCACCCCAGCATCCCTCAATACGTCCATACAGATAGAGCTAAGGCCCCCCGACAGAGCCAGAGACTATACGGTCCGAGACCACCTTCCCTAATGCCCTATGACGTAATAGTTCTGCTAAGATAATGGTGATACGACGTTGTCAATGGACAAGACTTGAGTAGAGATAGAGCTAAAGTGTCCAGATCAAACACCGCATAACACCTTCCCTGATGCCCCACTCGCATCAAGTACACCAACCACACACAAACATTCACATGCCTATTCCTAACATCATCATCATCATCATGTTATAAATAAACGGAATTAAATATGCATGAATAGTAAGAGAAGGAATATTAGATGACATGTTAAATGCACTTTACACATATACACGCATAGAATCAGTCATGGCATTGGACTCAATAAATAAAAATAGTTTATTATTAACCAATTAGTTTAGGTCTTGTTCCCTCACCTTTGATTGAGTGTAGATCCTCGTTCGAGCTTTATGAATCACTTTTAAATCAGTAGAAAGGCCTAACAAGTCGATAGATTTTAATTAGAATTAATTTCAATAAATTTAGACTAACCTAAATCATAGGGTCGCAGGTAGGGTAGCACCTAGGCTAGCAGTTTTCTACGACCCTAGGGTGTAGGGTCGGACATGGGGTCGGATACCATTCGACCCTACGTGTGACCACACCCTCCCTGGGACTTCCCAAGGGCATGTGGTCGATCCTGTGGTCTTGTAGGGTCGGTTATCATTCGACCCTACGTGCGACCACACGTATCCTGAGTTGACCTTTCATTCTAAAGTCCATTCCTTCACATTTGGATCCTTTGGCTTACTTTCATGGTTCATTCTATGATTGTTCTATGACTCAAACTATGATTTTTACACACTTTCCATTGTCTATGATGATTACTTCCATGGATTCCTTTGGAACTCGTCCATAGATGGATGATTTGGGTTTCTCTTAATCCTAACTTCTTCATAATCTATTCTAGGCTCTTAATTTATGAAGGGAATTAGGTTCATACCTGAAGTTGGCTGAGATTCAGAGGTTTCTTTGAACTTCCTCCTCTTCCTTAGTCTTTTCTTCAATTTTCCCTCTCTTCTTCTTTTCCTTTTCTTTCTCTTTCTCTCACTTTCAATTAGGGTTCTAAAAGGAGTGAAAGAGGCTAAGGGATGTCCTATTTATAGAGGAAAATTCTCCATAATAAGTCCCAATGAGTTTAGGAAAGATCCCCTTGGAATTAGGAAAGTTTCCTAATTTCTGATTTCTGTCTGTCATCGTAGGGTCAGACGTAGGGTCGCAGGATCCGTCGACCCTACACTTCTTAGTCATCCGACCCTACGACTAAAAAGTCATGGGTTGGACATCTGTTGAGGTGGGGTCGACCCTACCTGTTTAGGCATGTTATTGTTTTTGGGTTAGACTCATACCTGGTCTTGTGATTTCTTCACGCACTTGGTCCACTTGGCTCGACCATGATAGGTAGACCTGGTACAAGATGGTAAGACCGGTTAGTTCGATACGGGTCTTACACTATCTCTATGGACGTATTGAGGGATGCTGGGGTGAGGCCTTGGATACACTGTTTGACATTAGGATTGGTTAGTTGCGAGCCCAGTTTGTAAGCCCTCGCCAATAGGGGCTTACGTGTTGGTATGGGTAGGGCATCAGGGGAAGTGTGATGCGATGCGGTCCTAAGCACTTTAGCTCTATCCTTATTCCATGGTGGGGTAGATGTGGACGACAATGGTGTTTGATCCATTAGGTGGGCTTACACACCCGTGTATAGAGGTGCGACGGCCACCAAACCTTTCTATTGCACATTGCAAACTTATGAACCAGACCAAAGATATGAATTGAATGCATGCATATGTTTGTTGCACTGTTTTGTTTGCTCACTGAGCCATGATGTGTGCTCACCCTTTCGACATCGAATATTTTTAGTTAATGATGCAGGTACTACTGTAAAAGACTATATGAACGCTCCGATGTACGGACATGTTGCGGCGATGGATGCAGAAGCTATGATGGAGTCGCATGATTCGTCGTGCGAGTGCAACTCATGCATCTTCGATTATATTTATAATTGGATTATTAAGAACATGTAATTAATTAATTTATTTTATTTTATGTCTTAGTCATTTGAAAATAATTGGATAATTTATTTATGTTATCATTTTTAGATTCTCAGTTCATTAAATATTAAAGACTTCCGCTATTGTGTATTTATTCTGATTATGGTTGTGGATGTGTATGGTTTAAGCAAAAAGGACACAGCCTATTCGAGATCCTGGTTGAACCGTTGGATCATAGACGATTCATCACACCATTCTGGTTGGTACGGAATTGGGGTGCGACAACTTGGTATCAGAGCTTTCGGGTCCTGTCTAGTAAACCGATATACTTCCACAAGAGTTTGTGAACTGAGTTAGGATAAAAAATTAAAAAGCAACATATATACATATCCAAATCAGAGTACGGTCTACAATCCAGACCGTTACTCTGTAGTACAAGGAAAAACAAAAAGAAAATATGCATCATGGAGCTGGAGGTGCTGGAAGAGGAGGTTCCTCACGATCTCTATCATAGTCCTCGGCATACACTCTAGTCAGTCAGGCTACCTGAGTCTGGGTCACCTGGAGACTAGCTGTCAGATCGGCCATCCGCTGATCAGACACGCGCTGCGCATCTAGAAGCTCTCCTACTCTCCCATCAGTCACGTGCTGAGCCTCTCTAATCTCACGCAGTAGCCCCATCACATCATCAGATGGTGGGTGTGAAGGACCAGCAGTGTGTGAATGAACTTGAGATGGGCCAGCTCTAGTGGAATGCGATGATGATGGAGGAGGTATGGCGTCTACATCCATATACATACGATCATCATCCTTAGCATCACCCCCATGGACTCCTGCTGCTGCTGCCACCTCGGTGTCTGCCATCTCTACCCAGGTACGAGGACGCACCAGAGTGTTCCTCTCCTCGTCACTAACCTGCGATCTCGCATCCCCATCTTGCAGATGGCGTCCCAATCAAGGTCAGAAGAGAAAGTATCCTCATGAATCCTCTCATCCAATAAGTCGACATGCAAGCGTATGAGCAGGGTAGTGATCAAACGCCCATAGGGCAGGTTGCCTACCAGACCAGGCGTCGTAGCACGGATCATCGTCCTGATGATAATGTATGGCAGGCAGATGGGCTGCCTAGTGCAGATGCAGTACAAGAGGTACTGGGTCAAATGGAAAATCCTATCATAATGCCCACTCTGAGGAATCAGATTGTGCCGAATGATCTTGCAGTACACCCGAGGTTTCGGCCATAGGTTGATTGCCTTCATCTCCCAACGATCACCTCTAAGAAGCTGGCGATCAATCTCAGCACGCATCATCAAGGAAAAGAACTGGGGTTCCTTAGGTGCACAGTATCCCAAGGGGCCGTCATTTGATATACCCAGGAGATCAGCCAACTCCTGGCAGTTAAAGGAAACTTCCACCCCTTTCACATAGCTGGTGATCCTGAGCTCCCTACCCCTGTCTGTATCATTGCGATCACCCACTACCTGAAGGTTGCAATAGAACTGCTTTACCAGAGCAGGACAGGTGCAAGCCTCATACGTTATCACGGGGAGCCAACCCATGTCCTTAAAAGCTCCCTCTACATTAAACAAGGCTAGACTAGCCAAGTTTACATAGTGACCCCCTTCCACCTTTTTATGCTCATAACGAGCATACTGAGCCTCTGCCTCATTAGAGTGGAAACGAATGGGATCATGAGCTCTGGGAACTTTGGTGTAAGCCATGTTATCTGCAAAGACACAGACAAATAGACAAGATATTAGAAATGGTGAAAAACTCAAAATTTTGGGTATTATAAAGGCATGATTTGGCTAAAAGCCTCACTTTTCATCCAAACAGTTGGGCAGGAGGACTTATATATGTTCTAAACCACCCTGCAAGGTTCATACAGTTGGAAATTTAAACTAGAAAGGTCGAATTTGAAGAAATTTCAACAATTTGGAAAAAACCGCAAAAAAAAAATTAAGTCAAAAATGGAAAATTTTAAGTTTCTAAAAAACTAACCGATGAAACTCAAATTTTCTTGCGGGCTTTCATCCATTAGATGGCCAATAGCAAAAGCCCCCAATAAAAATCAAATTTTTACGGTTAGAAAAAGTTTAATTTGAAGAAAACGATGTAAATGGAGAAAAACCTAGTTTTGAAAGCTTAAAAATGAAGGCCAGTAGAGAACATACCTGAAGGAATGAAGCGGAGGTCATGAATGGAAGAAAGAAATCACCAAGCATGAGTGGTCGACATTGTAGCAACTCAGTGGAAGCGAGTTGAGTTCAGAGAAAAAGGAAAGTGGGAAATGACTCCAAAAATCAACTTTAAAAACCTGATTTGGGGTCGTGGGGTCGCAGAATTCGAATAAATGTGTGACCCTATGACCGACCCTACGATCGACCCTAGGCTCTCGGTGAGTTGACAGACATCGTGTGGTCGGACCCTATGGTCGGACATATACCGACCCCAGGATCGACCCTAGGCTCTCGGTGAGCTGACAAGGTTTTGTGAGGTCACATACCCGGTGGTCGGACATAGTGCGACCCTACCATCGACCCTACGATAGAAAATTCAGTATTTTCACTGAATAACTTGAAAATTTGGAATTTTACATTGATTAGTTGGATTTTGACTTGGAAATGACTTATATTGATTGCCTCACATGTTCTATGATTGTTTTTCAGACACTACCACCACCAGAACAGGAAATGGCTGGGCGAAGAGTAACTAGGCGAGGTCATAACCCAATTCCACCATCACCACCTGTGGAGGAAGACAGCCATGAAAATCCTGAAGGACAAGAGAATCAGAATATGGCAACACCAGGAGCTAATGGCCAGGCAAATCCTACAAACTTTTCAGCCCCACCTACAGATTTGGCCACAGCAGTAATGAACTTGGCACAACAGCTGGAGCAAATACAGCAGGTGCAAGCCAATATGCAAGCTGCTATAGGAATGGTTTTTCTAGCTGCACATACGACACCTATGCCAGCCAGACAAGCTAGCACAGTACCAGGGGGTAGCAACACGGTACCCCAAGCACCTCAAATGCCAGTTGTGCAAGCTCCAGTACAGAACCCTGAGGTAGCCCAAGGCAGCTATCAGTACCAACCACCTATGTATGGGGCCTATGCTCAGTATCAGTTGGACCATTCTTGACTGATCGAGCATTTTTTGAAAATGAAACCTAAGGAATATAATGGCAAACCAGCAGATCCTTTGTGGCCAGCTCACTGGATCGATGAGATGGAAAGGAATTTCATGATGTTGACAGTGAATGAGGAGGAGAAAGTACTGTGTGCAACATTTATGCTGAAAGGCGATGCACACCACTGGTGGAAGTCCACTCAGACTTATCTATTAACCAAGCATACCCAATTGACCTGGGCTATCTATAAAGAGGCATTCTTTGAGAAGTACTTTCCCAGAAGTTTCAGAGATGCTATGGAAAGAGAGTTTCTGAGTCTATATCAGGGATAGATGACGGTGGATGCATACCAACAGCGTTATGAAGAGCTGTTTTTCTTTGCTCCCTCTAGCATGCAGGAGGAAGATACTAAAACCCGAAGGTTCGTCATGGGACTTAGGGGAAGCATTCGAGAGCATGTTTTGGGGCTAGAAAAGAAAGTTTATAATGAAGCAGTACAGATTGCTCGAGTACTAGAATCGAGCCAGAGAGAGAGCTATTTTGCTCAGAATAAAGGTATCAAGAGATCAAATGGAAATTCTTATAACGGAGGGAACACAAAGACATTCAAACCCTTCCGTACTCAAGGATTTAATGTTGCAGCCAAGACTACTCCAACAGTCCAACCTCAACAAAAGCAAAATAATGAAAGAGTAAAATGCTATAACTGCAATCAAGTGGGACATTATTCCAGGGAATGTCCTAAGCCCAGGAAGTAGCTACAGCAAGGAAAGGTTTATGCAGTTACATCTGAGGATGTTGTCGCATCGCCTGATGTGGTCACAGGTATGACCTGAACCTTTCATTTTGTGTTACCTTGTATGAGCATGTAGACTAAATTAAAACAAATCATAGGTATTGTACCTATTAATGGCATACCCACTAGAGTACTCTTTGATTCTGGAGCTACTCATTCTTTTATATCTGTGACATTTGGAAAGAAGCTAAATCTATCCCTTAGATCTTTAATTGCATGTACGATTGCCTATGGGATTAGAGGTGGAATTAGAAAGAGGTTATGGACTATGTCCAGTTCTTATCGACGAGAAGATTTTAGATGCAACCCTGATTCAACTTGAAATGGTAGACTTTGATGTTATCTTCGGAATAGATTGGTTAGCTCGACATTCTGTAACCTATTATGTGCAGAAAAGAAGCTGACATTTAAAGACAAGGAAGGAGCAGAGTTTAGTTTTGCGGGAACCAAACTTCCTTGTAAACGAAAACTCATCCTCTCTGCATTAAAGGCTAGAAAATGCCTCGAGAAAGGAGGAGTTAGGTATCTAGTATCCGTGGTTGATCTCACTAAGGAAGTACCACGCATGGAGGATATTGATGTTGTACGTGACTTTCCAGATGTATTTCCTGAGGAACTACCAGGACTACCACCAGACCGAGCGACAGAGTTCGTTATAGATTTGATACCCAGAGCCGCGCCAGTATCTAAAGCACCCTATCGAATGGCTCCTACCGATCTGAAGGAATTAAAGGTATAGTTAAAGGAATTACTGGACAAGGGTTATATCAGACCTAGCATATCACCATGGGGAGTGCCAGTATTATTTGTAAAGAAGAAAGACGGTAGCGTTCGACTGCGTATAGACTACCGGGAATTGAATAAGCTTATAATCAAGAATCGGTACCCGTTGCCTCGGATCGATGACTTGTTCGATCAGTTGCAAGGTGCCAAGGTGTTCTCCAATATTGATCTTCGGTCAAGATACCATCAATTGAAGATTAAGGAAGGTGATATTCCAAAGACAGCATTCAGAACAAGATATGGACATTATGAATTTTTAGTCATGTCTTTTAGATTAACTAACGCACCCGTAACTTTTATGGAACTCATGAATCGGGTATTCCATGATATGTTGGATATGTCAGTCATTGTGTTTATTGATGATATATTGGTCTACTCCAAAGACAAGGAAACTCATGATGAATCTAAGAGCCGCTCTGCAGCGACTAAGAAAAGAGAAGCTTTACGCCAAATTTACAAAGTGTAAGTTTTGGCTAAATGAAGTCGCTTTCTTAGGCCATGTTGTATCCATTGAGGAAATTAAAGTGGATCCTAGCAAGATTGAAGCCAATGTAAAGTGGGAAGCACCTAAGAGTGTTGCAGAAATTAGAAGTTTCCTAGGTCTAGCTGGGTATTATCGACGATTAGTGGAAGACTACTCCAGAATTCCCGTACCTCTCACCAGTTTGACTAAGAAAGGAGAAAAGTTTGTTTAGACCGACAAATGTGAGAATGGTTTCCAAACATTGAAGGCTAGATTGATATCTGCTCCCATCTTGACTATTCTTATTTCAGGACAACCATTTACCTTGTACACTGATGTGTCTGGATTGGGTTTAGGATGTGTATTTATGCAAGGAGAACAGGTAGTTGTGTATGCCTCAAGACAACTGAAAACACATGAAAAGAACTATCCCACTCAGGACTTAGAATTAGTGGCAGTAGTACATGCTGTCAAGATATGGAGACATTATTTGTATGGTGAGAAATTTCAGATTAAGTCAGATCATAAGACTCTCACTTATCTTTTAATCAGAAAGAGTTGAACATGAGACAAAGAATATGGCTGGAATTAATGAAGGATTATGATTGCGATATCCAGTATCATCTAGGAAAGGCTAATGTAGTTGCCAACGCACTAAGCAGAAAATCAATGATAAAATCCCAAGGAGAGGTTAACACGACTACAGCAATGTGTATGACAGGAAAAGTATTCAATCATGGTAATGAGCAGTTCGTGATAGATGCACTGGGTGGATCAACCAATCAAGGGTTTATTCATCGGTTTTTAAATATGTTTGCCACATTGAAGATTGTACCTGATATAATAGATGAAGTGAAAACCGTTCTTAAATCAAACCCTTATCTGAGAACGGTACAAGAAGACATCAGAAAAGGTAGAACTATTCCTGAGTTCACCTTGGACGATGAAAAGGTACTGAAGTACAAAGGAAGAGTATGTGTTCCTGAAATGGAAAACTTGGACATTAGACACAGATTAATGAAGGAAGCTCATACCACCGCTTATTCGGTACATCCTGGAAGTACAAAGATGTATCATGATTTGAAGAAATTATATTGGTGGAGAGGAATGAAAGCAGATGTAGCTAAATTCGTGTCTCAATGCCTAAATTTTCAAAGGGTGAAGGCTGAACGGCAAAGACTTGTAGAATTGTTGCAGCCACTGCCAGAACCAGCATGGAAATGGGACTGCATCACTATGGACTTCGTCACCGGGTTACCATTGACTCCCCGAGTAGTTGATGCGGTCTGGGTGATTGTAGATCATCTTATTAAAATAGCTTACTTCATAGCTATACGACCTCAGTATACCCTAGAGAGGTTAGCCAAGCTATATGTGGATAATATTGTCAGATTACATGGAGTACCTGAAAGCATTGTGTCCGATAGAGACCCACGCTTTACCTCAAAGTTTTGGGAAGGATTACAGAAGGCTATGGGTACAACGTTGAAATTCAGTACTGCATTACATCCTCAGACAGACGGACAGTCAGAGCGTACCATTCAGATTTTAGAAGACATGCTTCAAGCCTATGTTATTGATTTCAAGGGATCATGGGATGAGAAACTACCATTGATCGAGTTCGCCTATAATAACAGCTATCAGGCTACTATACAGATGTCACCCTATGAAGCATTGTATGGTAGGAAGTGTCGAACTCCTTTGTTTTGGAATGAAGTTGGTGAACGGAGTATTGTTGGATCAGAATTTGTTGAAGAGACTTGTCGTGTAGTCGACATTATTAAGGAAAGAGTTAGAATGGCTCAGAATCGTCAGAAATAGTATGCAGATACTCGATGTCGAGACCTTGAATTTGTCGTAGGTGATAAGGTATTCTTGAAAGTATCACCTATGCGAGGTTTAAAATGATTCGGACAGAAAGGGAAGCTAAGTCTGAGATATGTCGGGCCATATGAGATTCTAGCTAAACGTGGAAAAGTGGCGTATCAGTTGGCACTACCACCATCTATGTCAAGTGTGCATGATGTATTTCATGTCTCATTATTGAAGAAGTATGTCAGAGATCCAACACATGTTTTAACAGCAGATCCACCAGATCTAACTGATGATTTGACATTTGAAGTAGCACCAACTGAAATCACCAGCCGAAAGGTTCAACGTCTACGCAATCGTGACATTTATTATGTTAAGGTTACTTGGAGAAGCCGAGATATAAAAGAGATCACATGGGAAGAAGAGAATGCTATGCGAAAGCAATATCCTCACCTTTTCGACTCAGAAGGTATGTGCAAATTTAGAGGACAAAATTTCTAATAAGAGCGGAGGAGTTGTAAGACCCGTATCGAACTAACCGATCTTACCACCTTGTACTAGGTCTACCTATCATGGTCCAGCCAAGTGGACCAAGTGCATGAAGAAACCACAAAATCAGGTATGAAATTTAACTCAAAAACAGTCAAATATGAGTGTGTGGTTGCATGCCTAAATAGGTGTGACCGACCCCACCTCAAAAGAGTCCAACCCCATGAAATTAGGTCGTGGGGTCAGACATTTTAAAAAGGTAGGGTCGCGGATTCTGTGACCCCTCCTCCGACCCCACGGAACCCAGTCGGAACCAAAATTAGGAAAACTTCCTAATCCAAAGGGGGTCTTTCCTAAAATCATAAGGGCATATTATGGAGGATTTTTCTCTATAAATAGGATGTCCCTTAGCCTCTTTCACTCCTTTAGAACCCTAATTAAAAGTGAGAGAAAGAGAAGAGATGGAAAAAAAAGAAAATCTAAGAAGAAGACTAAGGAGGAGGAAAATTCAGAAAAAACTCTGAATCTTCGGCAAGCATAAGGTATGAACCTAATTCCCATGATTAATTGAGAGCCTAGAATAGTTCATGAAGAAGATAGGAACTAGGAGAAACCCAAATCATCCATCCATAGGCAAATTCTAAGAGAATCCATGGAGGAAATTATGTGGACAATGGTTGGTGTATAAAATTGTAGTTTTGAGTCTTAGAACGATCATAGGAAGGACCATGATGATAAGCCAAAGGATTCAAACATGAAGGAATGAAGTTGAGAGTGAAAGGTCGACCAAAACATGTGTGGTTGCACGTGGGGTCACATGATGTCTGACCCCACAAGACCCACATGTCCGACCACATGCCCTCGGGAAGTTTCCAGGGAAGGTGTGGTCGCACGTGGGGTTGGAGTATGTCCGACCCTACCCTACGACCCTACACCCAGTGGTCACAGAAACTGAGACCCCAGGTGCTACCCCACCTACGACCCCTCAGTTTTTGTTAGTCTAAACACATGGGAATTTATTTTAATTAAAATTTATCAACTTGTTAGGTTTCCAAGTGGTCTAAGAGTGAATTACAAAGTTTGAACGAAGATCTATTATCGACCAAAGGTGAGGGAACAAGACCTTAGGCTCTCTTTGGTTTGTATTATATAATGTATTATGAGCTATTTGTGACAAATCAATTATGATAATAGATTCTGAGTAATAAATAATGATCGGTCGGTACCACTAAACATTTTACATTATATAATGAGAAATAGGTTATAATGATAAACAACTAATAACCTATTTGTAGATTATGCATTATATCTATTTATTTTAATTATAAATAGACATTATAAACCATGTCAAACAATCACAAATTTCATAATGTATTACATAATACATTATATAATACAAACCAAAGAGAGCCTAAACTAATTGGCTAATAATAAACTATTTTTATTTATTGAGTCCAATGCCATGAATGATTCTATGTTTGTATGCGTGTATTGTGCATTTAACATGTCATCCAATATTCCTGCTATTAATGTTCATGCATATTTAATTTTTCTTTTATTTATAATATGATGATGACGATGATGCTAGGAATAGGCATGTGAATGTTTTTGTGTGGTTAGTGTACCTGATGCGAGTAGGTCATCAGGGGAAGTGTGATGCGGTGCGATCCTAAGCACTTTAGCTCTATCTCTACTCAAGTCTTATCCATTGACATCGTCGTATCGTCATTACCTTAGCAGAACTATTACGTCATAGGGCATCAAGGGAGGTGGTCTCGGACTGTGTAGTCTCTGACTCTGCCGGGGGGCCTTAGCTCTATCTCTATGGATGTATTGAGGGATGCTGGGGTGAGGCCTTGGACACACTATTTGACATTAGGATTGGTTAGTTGCGAGCCCAGTTTGCAAGCCCTCGCCAATAGGGGCTTACGTGTTGGTATGGGTAGGGCATCAGGGGAAGTGTGATGCGGTACGGTCCTAAGCACTTTAGCTCTATCCCTATTCCATGGTGGGGTGGATGTGGACGACAATGGTGATTGTACCATTGGGTGGGCTTACACACCGGTGTATAGAGGTGCGGTGGCCACCAAACCTTTCTATTGCACATTGCAAACTTATGAACCAGACCAAAGATATGAATTGAATGCATGCATATATTTGTTGCATTGTTCTGTTTGCTCACTGAGCCATGATGTATGCTCACCCTTTCGACATTGAATATTTTTAATTAATGATGCAGGTACTACTGTGGAAGACTATATGAATGCTCCGATGTACGGACATGCTGCGGCGATGGATGCAGAAGCTATGATGAAGTCGCATGATTCGTCGTGCGAGTGCAACTCATGCGTCTTCGATTAGATTTATAGTTGGATTATTAAGAACATGTAATTGATTAATTTATTTTATTTTATGTCTTAGTCATTTGAAGATAATTGGATAATTTATTTATGTTATTATTTTTAGATTCTCAATTCATTAAATATTAAAGACTTCCACTATTGTGTATTTATTCTGATTATGGTTGTGGATGTGTATGGTTTAAGTAAAAAGGACACAGCCTATTCGAGATCCTGGTTGAACCATTGGATCATAGACTGTTCATCACACCATTCTGGTTGGTATGGAATTGGGGTGCGACAATAGCTTTATCTTCTTTTATAGTTACTCTTATTTTTGGTATATGGCCATGGTTTTCCTATCTCTTTTGGATTCAATCCGAGATCTTTCCCTTGACCTCTGGAGGGATTTAGGCGTTACTAGCCATTTTCCTTCTTCCTCGATCATACATCGAGTTCCACATCTCTTGAGTACCAACTCGGTATTCTAATTTTCTGCTTTACAGATGCTTCCTTCTTGTTACTGTACTATATCCTTTGTATTCTCAGGCAATTATCTGACTTATAGACCGTACCATATGTTATTTGTTTATCAGGATACGTTTAGATTTTGTTTTTCTTCTGTTTGTGTATACATATGGTTTCACCTTTTATATATACATTATTGTATTATTTAAGTTCTGTCTCAACCAACACAGGTGCTTATGGTGTGTTTGTATTAAAGCTTTTAAATTTAACCTAACTCAGTTTATAACTCTTGTAGAAGTATTCAGGTTTGATGGGCAGAGCCTGAGAGCTCTGATACCAAGCTATTACACCTTAATTCTGGACTAACCAGTGGTGTGATAAATCATCACGAGAACCAATGGTTCAAACTAGGATCTCGTATAAGCCATGCCCACCTGGTTAAACCAAATACATTCCACAATAATAATCAGAGTAAATAACTAAATAGTAGAAGTCTTCTTATTAATAATGAACTGAGGTCTAACATTATAAATAAATATTTAACAAGTTATTTTCAAGTAACCAAAACATAATTAATACCATTTACAAATATCAAAATATGAAAGTTAACCACTAAGCGTAAACATAGTTGAAACACTCACTTGATGAGTCCTGCTAGTCCTCCACAACTTGCACGTCCATAACCACTACATGTCCATAATTGGCGCATTCATATAATCTTCGACAATAACACCTACAACATCATAAACTAAAAAGAATTACGTGCGAGAGGGTCCGCTCTCCAACTTGAGCTCAGTGAGTGAATAAAATAATACGCAAACGTATGTACGCTTACAATTCATATATTTGGTCTAGTTTTAAGTTTGCAATATGCTATAGAAAGTGATTGGCGGCCACCGCACCTCTATACACTAGTGTGTGAATCCACCCAATGGATCAAACACCATTACCATCCCACATGCACCCACCATGGAATAAAGATAGAGCTAAAGTGTCTGGTTCACACACGCCATCCTTCCCCTGATGCCCTACCCATACCAACACGTAAGCCCCTATTGGTGAGGGCTTGCAAACTAGGCTCGCAACTAACCAATCCTAATGCCATCCAATGTATCCAAAGCCTCACCCCAGCATCCTTTAATACGTCCATAGAGATAGAGCTAAAGCCCCCCGATAGAGTCAAAGACCACATGGTCCGAGACCACCTCCTCTGATGCCCTATGATATAATAGTTCTGCTAAGGTAATGACGATACGACGATATCAGTGGGCAAGACTTGAGTAAGATAGAGCTAGAGTTTGGTGACCAGACTAAACCACAATGCCACGTCCTCCCCCTGATGCTCAGCTCGCATCCAACACACTAACCACACACAAAATCACATGCATATTCCTAGCATCATCATCATCATGTTATAAATAGACAGAAATAAATATGAATGAGCAAAAATAGCAGTAATATTGGATGACATGTGAGATGCACATTTCAAGCATACAAGCATAAAATCATTCATTTCATTGGATGAATAAAATAAAACATTTTGTTATTAACTAATTAGTTTAGGTCTTGTTCCCTTACCTTTGATCGATGTTTGTTTATCTTCCAAGCTCTGGAAGTCACTTTGAATCTATTGGGAACCTAAACAATTAATGTATTTAAGTTAGGGTTTGATTGTACCAAGTTACAGTAGTCGAAAACCTTGTCTAGTCTCAAAATATACTTGTTGTTATCATATGGTCGATCCCTGTGGTCGACCCTGTGGTCTCAATATATGCGACCATACGACATATGGTCCATCCTATGGTCACACTACATGCGACCGCACGTGCGACTACACGATTTTTTAGAACTTCATGAATAGTTGTGGTCGACTCACTGGTCACCCTATGGTCGACCATAGCTGCGACCATACAAGTTTGGTCTAATTTTTACTTCCAATATGAGTTCCTCCTCTGGGCTCAACAATAAGGTTCTTCCTACGATTAGTCCATGTCATTAAATCATAGTTTTTCCCTCATCAGTTATCCCTAACCTATTCTCTATGGTTCCCATAGAAAACCTATAACCAAAATCATTGTATTAGGTTCCACATATCAACTTGAAAATAACATATTCTATCTGATTCACCCTGTAGATTCAAGTCCATACCTTAAGCTTGTTGTAGAGAGATAGAACTCTTCTCTGCAAAACCCTTCTCCAAGCTTTCCTCTCCTTCTCTTCTTTTCCTTCTCCTCCTCTCTCATTCTCCCTTAGGCTTAGGATTTGAGATTGATCCAAAAGAGTAAAATAGAGTGAAGGGATGTCCTTTATATAGAGGGAAAACTTCCATGTAGAGTCCCTCTACAATAAGGAAAGAGATCCCCTTTGATTTGGAAAGTTTCCAAATCACCGAGTCGGTTTTGGGTTCGTTCAATCGATGGTCTGGTGGCATAATCCATCGACCATACAAACGAAAACATGCTAGTCGACCATACCCCTCAAAAATGTGACCATACGTCCAAAATTTATTAGTTTTTAATTTTTGACTGGTTGCTTCCACACAAACTTAAACAGTCAACCACACCAATTAAATTTGACTTGTTGCTTACCTCATCTTGTGGTTTCTTCATGAAATTGGTTCACTTGAGCCGATTATGATGGGAAGATCGGTCACGACACGAGAACGTAAGGTTAGACCGGGTTCATGGCGTGCGGGTCATACAACTCCACCACCCTTAACAAAAATTTCATCCTCAAAATTTTCACGTGGATCTTACAACTCCCCCACCTTAAAAAGAAATTTCATCCTCAAAATTTAGATGTACCTTCTGAATCGAATAGGTAGGAATACTATTTCCACATTACATTTTTCTCTTCCCATGCAACCTCTTCCACATCTTGGTTTTGCCAGGTTACCTTTACATAATAAATATCCCAGCTCCAAAGATGTTGTACCTTCTAACTGGTGATCTAAGCTGATACCACTTCAAAAGTTAAGTTTTCTATCAAATTTGGTGGATCTACGGTCAATACCCATGATGGATCCCAACGTGTACGGATGATGGTACCGGTCGCCGGTACGGGCGCGGGTCCGCTTTCCGTTCGAATCCTAGAAGTTTTCTAATCCTAGTGGGGGGAGGGTTACAAACCCCATTTCAAGCCCAAAAAAACACCCCCAAACCCCCCCCCCCCCCCCCCCTCTCCCCCCAAACCCGGGGGGAGGGGGAGGGGGGGGGGGGGGGGGGGGGGGGGGGGGAGAGAAGGAGGGTGCCGCCACCACACACACGGTAAGTGTTGAATGCAAATGATCAAAAACCCTAAATTGGCCAATAAACCCTAAGTTGCCGTCAAACCCAGACGCGAGACTTGAATGGTTGGGGAAACCAACCCAAAGCCGGGTGGAGGGGGGGGGGGCCCGAAAATCCATGGAGGATGGTCGACGGCGGCGAAGCCGAGGACATACCACGCCGCACATAGCGACCACGGCTGAGGGTATTTTGTGTCTCTGTTGGTTTCCGACAACAATTAGGGGCGTTGTGACTTGTCGTTTGGATCTTGTGGCGTGGAGGCAGTGGGGGAGGTCGTTGTTAATCATTGAATATCTATGATGTGATGTTTGTGCATATTCACATGCCATCTTTTACTTTCGGCTATTATTATTGTTCATGCATTCATAGGATGTGATTGTTAGGCATGTGATTGTGTGGAGTGGGGCACGCTCTTCACCCGGCACCTTTTGTAGTATTCTATCGGGGATCGGGGAAGATCATGGTACGTTGGTCTCCGATATGTTGTTGTCCCGACTATCGTTGGGTGGTATTGAGATTCGAGTCCGCGCTGCCTTGTCCCAATGCTTTCTCACACGGGGTTGTGTTGGGAAGGTCTGTCTCAGGTTGGGGAGGGGGGGGGGGGTTGTTACTCATGCATAATCGATTGTCTTCTTGGGTGTGTGTTGTGTGCTCACCCTTTGTATATACATTGTTTTTAGATGTTGATGCAGGATATACGTGGACGATTACGTAAACGCTCCGGCGTATGGTGGTCTTTGCGGTGTTGGACGTGGGGCGGGGAGGGCGGGCATGACGCTTCATCGCGAGTGCCCTTACAAACGTGATTTGTTTTATTTATTTATTTCAGTTATTTTTGTTTGTTATTAAGAGATGTATAAGATTATTATTTTATCTTTGAATTTGAATAATGGGATAATTATTTAAATTATCAATAGATACTCGGTTCATTCTATTTAAATTTTTTAATTATTTTTTTTTTAGTTTGGGTTAATGGGGGGCCGCCTAGATCTGGTGTGAACCGTTGGTTCAATGGCGGTTCACTCACACCGTTACGGTTGGATCAGAATTGGGGTGTGACAACTTGGTATCAAAGCTCTCGGGCTCTGTTCCAACAAACCATCTTTGCACTTAAGCTGGTCGATGGGCGAGTTAGGAACATTTAAAAATCTTAATACAAACACACCTAAGCATTGATTGATACCTGAGACGATTAAAAAAAAAATAAAGGATTAATTAAAAATTAAAATTTAAATTATTTCAAAAAAAATAGAGAGGAAAAACAAAAAATTTATTTAAAGGGGAAAAAGAAATGAAATAGTGCTATAGGGTCAGTCCACAAACCGAAAGTTACCTATTATATAAAAAAAAAAAAAAAAAAAAAAAAGGAAAAATAATTTAAAAAGGAAAAAAGGGGAGGGGGGGGAGGTTTTTTGGTGGGTAAGGGGTATAGGTCCTCATTGGGAACCCAAGCGGATCAGCCAGCGGTGGGTGTTGAGGAGATATGTACACCCCGACGTCGGTGATCGTAATCCCTAATATTGTCTTCGACATCCCTTCGAGTTCAAAAGGAAAAGGAAAAATTTGATTTTATCAAAACTTGGGTGGAACCCAAATTAGTTGAGGCTTTGCTCAAATTAGACCAACCGAATATTAAGTGTTATAATGTCGGGATATGTTAAGGAGCTGCAGTATTAATGACTTATCCCTTATATTTGGTTTATTCTTCAGTTGCATGAGATATAGAATAAGGGAAATATATCGAGGATGTAAATGTAGCCGGTTTACCCGCTAGAGTATTATGACTCGGGGCCACGCACTCCTTGTTATGTTCTTTGAAAGCGAATGGAGTACAATCAAGCAATTGAACCCAAGCTTGATAGTTCGCCTCCACTAGAGTCGAAGTGGCTTTGACCAAGTATTATGGACCATGTACGTAAGTATCGGTCGGGCTTAGAGCAAGCCTAGTAATACTTGAGATGGCAGTTCGATGTCATCTTAGGAATGGATTGGCTAGGCCATCATTCGCCGCCGTGGTGAAAGGAGCATGCTTCTGTGGGAGAGGAAAGGAATACGGTTTCGCCGAATAGCTATCTAGGAAGCGAAAGTTGATCCTCTCCGCCTAAAGACAAGAGATGCTTGGAGAAAGGGAGTGGGTTACCGATCGTGGTCGACCTCACAGCGAGTCACTCAAGATGGAGGATATAGGGTGGTTCGGGAGTTTCCGGATGTATTCGAAGATCTTCAGGCTTACCACGGACGGGGCTACAGAATTTGTATAGATCTTATACCGGTTCGCTCCGGTGTCTAAAGCGCCATACGGGATGGCCCCAACCGAGTTAAAGGAGTTGAAGACCCAATTACAAGAATTGTAGATAAGGGCTTCATACGACCTAGTATTTCGCCATGGGAGCACCGGTGTTGTTCGCAAGAAGAAAGATGGAAGTGTACGGCTATTATTGACTATCTGAGCTGAACAAGTTGACAATCAAGAACGGTATCCTCCCTAGGATCGATGTCTGTTCGATCAGTGTAAGGGTGCAAAGGTTTTTCAAAGATTGATCTCGGATCGGGTATCCAATGAAGATCAAGGCCGGAGATATTGGCTGCTAGCAAGGTATGGACATTATGGTTTGTTATGTCTTTCGGGTTGACCAATGCTCCGCGTCGTTCATGGCCGATGAACCGAGTGTTCCATGACATGTTGGACTCCGGTCATCATATTCATCGCGACATATTGATTTACTCTGGGACATGGAGACTCATACGGCGCATTTGGGCAGCCCTACCGGTGAGGGTGTGGTTTATGCATTCAGCTGGTTTTAAGGGGGTTAAGGGGGGAAGGAGGGTGGTTTTTAGGAGGGGGGGAGAGAAGGTAAGGGGGGGGGTTTTTTTTTTTTTGTTTTTTTTTTATAATGTGGGGTGGGGGTTGGTAAAGGGGGGGGAGAAAAGGTGGGGAAAAGAGAAGGTTTTTATTTATTTTTTTTTTTTGGATTTTTGGTTTTGGGGAAAGGGGGTTTTAAAAAATGAAGGAAAAAAAAAAAAATGAAAGGGATTTTTTTTGAAAAAGGGGTTTTTTTTATTTGTGAATAATAAATAATATTAAAAAAAAAAAAAGTTTTAAAGAAGGGGGGAAAGGGGGGGAAAGAATTAGAGTTTGGATTTAAAAAAATATTTAAGAAAGTGGGGGGTTAAAAAAAAGGGGGGAGGAAGGGGGGGGGGGGGGGGGAAAAAAAAAGGGGGGTGGTTTGGGGGTGGGGGGGTTTGGAGGGAGGGGTTATGGAGGGTTGGAAGGGGGGGGGGGGGGATGATGTTCGCCGCATGAAGATCTCACCGAGTCTAATTGATGAAGTCAAGGTAGCAATCCTACAGGATCCATATCTCAAGGCGGGCGGGAAGACTTAGAGAAGGGTACGTGTAATCGACTTTACCTTGAATCGGACAAAGTACTCAAGTATCGCGGATGGTTATGTATACCCGAGAGCGAAGACTGGATATCGAGGCCGAGTTATGCAAGCTCATTACACTCCATATTCGGTACATCCAGGAAGTACCAAGATGTACCATGATCTAAGAAGACGTATGGTGGAGGGGTATGAAAGCGATATAGCTCGTTTGTGTTCCAATGTCCGAATTGTCAACAAGTTAAAGCGGAAAGGCAAAGACCGCAGGGTTTACTACAGCCGCTACCGGAACCCGCATGGAAGTGGGATTGTATCACTATGGATTTCGTCAGCGGCTTACCTTTGACACCAAGGTCGGTGGATGCGGTTTGGGTTATAGTAGACGACCACCAAGATAGCTCGATTTATGCGGTCGGACCTCGTATACCATGGAGAAGCTGGCCAAGTTATATGTTGATAATATAGTCGGACTCATGGCGTTCCGAGAGTATAGTATCGACGAGACCCCGTTTACATCGAAATCGGGAAGGATTACGAAAGCTATGGGAACAAAGTTGAAGTTCAAGTACCTTTCCATCCTCGACGGACGGACGGTCAGCGAACCATTCAAATTTTGGAAGATATGCTCGAGCTTGTGCATTAGATTTCAAAGGAGCTTGGGATGAGAAGCACATATCGAGTTGCTTACAACAATAGTTATCGGGCTACAATTCGGATGGCCCCATATGAAGCCTCTATGGGAGAAAATGTCGACACCCGTATGGAATGAAGTGGGGGAAAGAAGGATTGTAGGACCGGAGTTTGTTGAAGAAACTTGCCGAGTGATTGATCGGATCAAAGAAAGAGTAAAGACAGCTCGGGTTCGACGAAGCACATGCGGATAATCGACGCGAGATCGGAGTTTACAGGGGGTGAAAAAGTGTTCTTGAAGGTGTCACGGTGCGAGGTCCGAAACGGTTTGGTAAGAAGGGGAAGCATGCGGGTATGTGGGACCAATGAGATATTGAATCGACGGGTAAGGTAGCATATCAATTGGCTCTACCACCATCTATGTCTAGCGTCATAATGTGTTCCATGTATCATTATTGAAGAAGTATGTCGAGATCCATCGCATATCTTGAGCGCGATCCTCCGGACTTGACGAAGACTTAACTTTCGGTAGTGCCTGAATGCTCTCAAGCCGAAAAGTTCAGCAACTTGAACCAAGGATATCCACTATGTAAAGGTGCCGAGAAGCCAAAATGTGGAGGAAATTACTTGGGAAGAAGAGCGCGATGAGGAAGGAGTACCCTAACCTTTTGCGATCAAGGTACGTCAAATTTCGAGGCCGAAATTTCTTTAAGGGTGGGGAGATGTAGTACCTACATGTAAATTTCGGGACAAAATTTCTTTAAGGGTGGTGGAGTTGTAAGACCCGCACACGAAAACCCGGTCTAAACCTTGGTTTTGTGTCGTGACAGGTCTTCCGATCATCACCGAGCGGGACGGGGCAAGCGATAACAAGCAGTACGAAATCGGACCGAAGTCGACCAATATACCTGATTTTAGGTATACCGGTCGATGGTACGGATGATGGTACCGGTCGACCCGGTATGGCCCGCGGCTATGTGGGAATTTGAAATTGGTCTCGCGGGTCCCGCTTTCCGATTCGAATCCTAGAAGTTTCCTAATCCTAGTAGGGTTACTAAACCCTATTTCTAGCCTATAAATACACCCTTAAACCCCTCAAATCCTTCCCATTGTCTCTCACAAACCCAGAAAAGAAAGAGCTTGGAGGGAGAAGGAGCTAGGAAAAGAAGGAGGCCGCCATTACCGTTTGAGCCCGCTACACCAATCAACGGTAAGTGTTTGAATCCATCTTCTTACCCTATGTTATTTATGTGGGTGGATCAATACCATGCAAAGTCGGTATTGATCTAAAACCCTAAATTGGCCAATAAACCCTAAGTTGCCGTCAAACCCTAGATTCGAGTTTCGAGATGATATTCATCGAAACGAGACTTGAATGAGTTGGGTATAACTCTAACTCAAAGCCTAGACTTAGAATGGATATGAGAAACCCGAAAATCCATGGAGGATGGTCGACGGGACGAAGAACCCATGTATGGTCTGGAGACATACCGGTCGACTATACCGGTTGCACATAGTGCGACCGGTATGTTGCGACCGCTACCTCTCGGGAGGTTATCGTGGGGACGGCTGACCATACCGGTCGCCAGCTTTCCCAAGCCGCGACCGGTACATGCCACCGGTCAGCTCGTGAGGGTATTTTGTGATCTCTGTTGGTTTCCGACCAACATGAAACCCTAAATAATATATTCTAATGAAACCCTAATATTATGTAGGATCTGTGACTTGTCGTTTGGATCTTGTGACGTGGAGCAAGTAATCGAACGGCGCGTAAGGGAATCGACCTAAACCTAATAATTAATGGGCAAAATCGTTGTTAATCATTGAATATCTATGATGTGATGTTTGTGCATATTCACATGCCACTTTACTTTCGGCTATTATTATTGTTCATGCATTCATAGGAGTGATTGTTAGGGATGTGATTGTTTTTCGTTGGTGTGTGGAGGGGGCATGGGCTGGGATCGCTCTTCACACGGCACCTTTGAGTATTCTATCTTAACATGCTTGGTACGGGTGGGGTATCGGGGAAGATCGTGGTACGTTGGTCTCGATATTGATGTTGTCCCGACCATCGTTGGGTGGTACGAGGATTCCGAGTCGACGCTGCCTGTCCACGATGCTTTAGCTCTATCTCTATGCCGTAGGGAGTTGTGTTGGGATAGGGTCTACCTGCGATTGTTTCTATCCTAGTGGGTTAGTTGCGGATAGGGTATCGGGGAGGTGAGGTTTGGAGGTCTCCGACCCGGCCAGACGCTCTAGCTCTATCTCTATGCCGTAGACGGGCTGTGCCGGGATAGAGCATACATTGTTGACATATAGGATTGGTTAGTTACGAGCCCGGGTTTGCGAGTCCCGGCCGTAGGGGCTTAGGTACCGGTATGGGTAGAGTATCGGGAGGTGCGGGTATACCTTAGCTCTATCTCTATTCCATGATGGGTGCATGTGGGTTGGTGGTAGTGTGATTCTCGTGCGACGCCACACACTCGTGTATAGAGGTGCGGGGCCACCAAACCTTTCTATAGCACATTGCAAACTTAAAACCGACCACGACATAAAAATGATTGTTACTCATGCATAATCTTGTGAAACTGTCGATTGTCTTACGAGGTGGGTTGTGTGCTCACCCTTGTATATACATTGTTTTTAGATGTTGATGCAGGATATACTGTGGACGAACGTAAATGCTCCGGCGTATGGTGGTGCTGCGGTGTTGGACGACGCGGGGAGAGGGCGAGCATGACGCTTCATGCGAGTGCCCTTTTCGCGTGTACCGTGATTTGTTTTATTTATTTATTTCGGTTATTTTTGTTTGTTATTAAGAGATGTAAAAGATTATTATTTTATCTTTGAATTTGATAATGGGATAATTATTTAAATTATCAATAGATACTTGGTTCATTCTATTTAAAGTCTTTTTTTGTATAAAAAATTTTTATTTTGTTTTTTTTTTTTTTTTTTTTTTGTGGGGGGAAAAGCTATTTTGGAATCCGGGGGGAAAAAGGGGTTAATAAAGGGGGGTCCCCCCCCCCCTCTTTTGGGGATGGGGGGGGGGGTGGATCTACGGTCAATACCCGTGATGGATCTCCAACGTACTTCTTTAATAGAGACACGCAAAATATGTCGTGCACACTAGAAATAAATGGTGATAACACTAGTTGATATACTATTCTTCTAAGTCTCTGAAAAATTTTATAAGGTCCAAAACATATATAGGTCACAACTTTCCCTGATTGTCGAACCGTTTCAAACCACGCATAAGTGATATCTTCATGAATACTTTGTCACTTATAGCGAACTCGAGGTCTTGATGTCTTTTCTTACAATTTTGAGTTGTAAGATCCGTGCGTGTAAATTTCAAGGACGAAGTTTCTACTAAGGGTGGTGGAGTTGTAACAGTACACCACTAATCCGGTCTAACTTTATGTTCTCGTATCATGACCGGTCTTCCCATCATAATTGGCTCAAGTGAACCAATTGTATGAAGAAACTACAAGATAAGATAAGCATCAACTCAAATTTAGTTAGTGTGGTTGATTTTTTAAGTTTGTATGGAAGCAACCAGTAAGAATAAAAATCAATAAATTTTGGATGTATGGTCGCATTTTTTAGGGGTATGGTCGACTGTATGGTCGACTAGGTTGAGACCGCACAACGTGTAGTCTCATGTTTTGGTTTATATGGTCGACGGATTATGCGACCACACCATAGATCATACGAACTCAGAACCGACTCGGTGATTTGGAAACCTTCCAAACCAAAGGGGATCTCTTTCCTTATTATAAAGGGACTCTACATGGAAGTTTTTCCTTTACATAAAGGACGTCCCTTTACTCTATTTTACTCTTTTGGATCAATCTCAAACCCTAAGCCTAAGGGAGAAAGAGAGAGGAGGAGGAGAAGGAGAAGAAGAGAAGGAGAGGAAAGCTTGGAGAAGGGTTTTGCAGAGAAGAGTTCTATCTCTTTACAGCAAGCTTAAGGTATGGACTTGATTCTGTAGGGTAAATCAGATAGAATAGGTTCTTTTCAAGTTGATATGTGGAACCTAATACAATAATTTCGGTTATAGGTTTTCTATGGGAAACCAGAGATAATACGTTAGGGATAATGGATGAGGGAAAAACTATGATTTAATGACATAAACTGATCGTAGGAGGAACCTTATTGTTGAGCCCAGAGGAGAAACTCATATTGGAAGTAAAAATCAGACCAAACTTGTATGGTCGTAGCTATGGTTGACCATAGGGTGACCAATGAGTTGACTATAGCTATTTGGGAAGTTCTCAAAAATCTTATGGTCGCACGTGTGGTCGCATGTAGTGCGACCATAGGATCGATCGTACATTGCATGGTGGCACATATTGAGACATAGGATTAACCACAGGGATCGACCATACGATAATAGTAAGTATATTTTGAGACCAGATAAGGTTTTCGACTACTGTAACTTGGTACAATCGAACCCTAATTTAAATACATCAATTGTTTAGGTTCTCAATAATTCAAAGTGACTTCCAAAGCTTGGAAGAATAACAAACATTGATTAAAGGTGAGGGAATAAGACCTAAACTAATTGATTAATAACAAACTATTTTATTTTATTTGTCCAATAAAATGAATGATTCTATGCTTGTATGCTTGAAATGTACATCTCACATGTCATCTAATATTTCTACTATTTCTACTCATGCATATTTATTTCTATCTATTTATAATATGATGATGATGATGCTAGGAATAGGCATGTGATTATGTGTGTGGTTAGTATGTTGGATGCAAGTAGAGCATCAGGGGGAGGATGTGGCATTGTGGTTTAACCTGATCACCAGGCTCTAGCTGTATCTCTATTCAAGTCTTGCCCACTATTACGTCGTAGGGCATCAGGGGAGGTGGTCTCAGACCATGTGGTCTTTGACTCTATCGGGGGGCCTTAGCTTTATCTCTATGAACGTATTGAGGGATGCTGGGATGAGGCCTTGAATATATTGGATGGCATTAGGATTAGTTAGTTGCGAGCCTAGTTTACAAGCCCTTTGTGAGGACAAAAAAGTCTCTTCCACCCTTCTTTGATGGATGAAAAAAATGATTTGGAGTCGACATCTAGATTAAGGTCTAGGACCTATAAAATGTAGTCTCATCATAAGAAAAGACTTATATTGACTCATTTGACCCAATATATTGGCTTTGATCTATCAGAGAATGGGTAAGCGTTCAAGGTACAGTTTGGGAAGGTGTTAGGCACCCAAAGCTGTCCGATCTAAAAATCGGCCTCTTATATGATTCTACTTTCCTTAGACTCTATCGTTCTAACTGTTCATGGTCAATGGATGATAACTAGGGCTCATGGGGGATCCTATGCTAAGTTACTAAGTTATTCTAACCTAGATTCAGCCAAACATGTTCTTAAAAATAAATAAATAAATAAAAAATATACAGTGAACCGAACCAACGATGGTTCGATAATGGACTGATCTATGACGACGAAGACATCTCAAATTACATACGTATTCCAATCCTAGAAATCAAGTCCATAACATAGTTTGAATGGAATTTGATTAAGGTTTATGGATGTGATTTATGTTTAAGCTTCATTAAATTCAATTGTTCAAGTTGAAGTTTATACTTGATGATGATTGAAATTGAATCTAGAAATAGTCATTGTGGATTGAAGTGAATATGGATATGAATATGGATATAGATATAGATGTGGATGACCTAAGGATTCTAAGATGTGGTACTATATTTGGAGAGGTCCTCCAAGTTGCCTATGTATTTCAAAGGTCCTAAAAATCAGGTACAACGTATTTTTTTTTTTTTTTTTGGATTGACACTCTCAACGAGCAAAGAGGGGCAAATACTCTCAAGGAGCAAAGGGGTAAATACTCTCAAGGAGCAAATGACTTGATACTCTTAAGGAGCAAGGGTTTAATACTCTCAAAGAGCAGGGGTTTAAGACTCTCAAGGACCAAGGGTTTAATACTCTCACGGAGCAAAGGTTTAATACTGTCAATGAGCAAAGGATTTAATACTCTCAAAGAGCATACTCTCAAGGAGCAAGGGGTTTGATACTCTCAAGGAGCAAGGGGTTTAATACTCTCAAGGAGCAAAGATATGATACTCTCAAGGAGCATACTCTCAAGGAGCATGGATATGATACTCTCAAGGAGCAATGATATGATACTCTCAAGGAGCAAGGGTATGATACTCTCAAGGAACAAGGATATTGATACTCTCAAGGAACAAGGATATTGATACTCTCAAGGAGCAAAGGATATGATACTCTCAAGGAGCAAGGCTTGATACTCTCAAGGAGCAAGGGTTTGATACTCTCAAGGAGTAAAGATCTGAGTCTGTGTTTGGGATCTCTCCAAACTGCCTACGTATCTTAGGGTACTACCCTAAGAATCAGGATCCGCGTAGTTTAGAATGCGGATTCAATTCATTCATGTTTTCTTTCAAGATCAGGGTGTGGAACTTAAATGCTCTATGATTCGATTGACATCACACCTATCTAGTTCTCTATATCCTAGAGGAAAATGAGCAAAGGGTAGGGATAGTCCTAAAGCTACCCTTGACCTAAAACCCTAATTTGACATTTGTTGGGCTAGGCTTCATATCTCTTTATTAAAAGTTATCATTTTCATTCTTACCCTTTCCGTAAATGTGGGTGCCTACATGCACGTCCCCACATGTAATATTTCTTCTAGGTGTACAGATATGGCAGTCCGACTAGACTGTTGTAGAAATTAAGTTATTGCCAATAATATAAAATCATTTAAGTATGGCAAATAACAACATATTTTATCTCATGTATGGCAATAAAGCATGTGAATCAATATATAGCAAGAAGCATATGAATCAAAATAGCAACAAACATGTGAGAGCATTGATCAAGCATCGATCATCGACAACGTGACCAAGATCATATTTGATCGACTACTCAGATTTGATGTAATCGATCATCATCAATGTGATCAAGATCATATTTGATCGATGGTTCAGATTCACTTAAAACATTCATAAGGTCAATCTAACCGTTCAAATTCAATTAAATCACTCAAAAAGGAAATTCAATGGTTCAAATCACTCAAGATGGTAATCTAATCGTTCAGATCACTCAAAATCACTCACAATAAAGATCCAACGGCTCATATACTCCAAATGATAATCTATCCATTCAAATTCCTTTAAATCATTCATAATCAAGATCCAACGGTTCATATTCATTTACATCAATCATCAAGACAATCTGATAGTCTAGATTCATTTATATCACTCATGATGTCAACCCATGGTCCAGATTCATTTATATCACTTATGATGTCAATCCAATGCTTCAAAATCAAATAAGATGGTCATAATCAAGATCTAATGGTCTATGTTTCATATCACTCATGATCAATGGCTAGATTCATTCCATTATAAGATCCAAATCAAAATTAAACATCCAATGGCTCAAAATTAGTATTCTTTCATGATCTAAATAAAAATCAATCTTCCAATGGCTGAAAATTAATCATATTAGAAATTCTAAATCAATGGCTAGATTTTAATCACATCAAATTCCAAGATCAATGGTCAAGATTTAATCATGTAAAAATTCAACATCACATGGCCATATTTTTAATCACATTGAATTCAATCATCAATTGTCAAGATTTCATTCACATTAAAAATCCTAAATCAAAGGCCACATCTTATTCACATTAAAAATCCAAGATCAATCGCCATAATCCAATCTCATCAAATTCAAAGATAAATGGTCCAATTTGATTATATCATAATTCCAAGCATATGATCGGATCAATCAAAATTTAATTCAATTTCACTCATGATCAATTTTATTTTCATCATATTCCCATAATTGGATCAATTTCAATCAATTTCTTCCATCGGTCGGATCAATTTCAATTTCATCAAAATTCCACAATCGGATCAAATTTAATTTCATCACAATTTGATTAATTCCATTCGATTTCCACAATCGGATCAATTCATAAAAATTTCATATGAATGGATCAATTTCGATTTCATCACAATGCCATAATCGGATCAATTTCAATTTCATCAAAATTCAAATGATCGAATCAATTTCATCATATTTTCACAATCGGATCAATTTCAATCAATTTCCACAATGCCATAATCGGATCAAATCCATTCACTTTCCACAATCGGATCAGATTTTAATACTATCACATGATCCAGATCAATTTAACACCCAACGGATCAGATTTAAATACCATCACATGATCCAAATCAATTTAACACCAACAGATCAGATTTAAATACTTGGACAGCAATATGACAGATTAAACATGCGTCTAAGCCTATCCTAATGTAGGGTTAAACTGAATTTAAGTACTAGGCTAGACCAAGCTCGAACTCCATAGTCATGTTCAAATGCATAAAAATAAATAAATAAACCTAGACTTGTTTCGGCCCCAATCTGTTTCGGAGGCCCACCACGCTGACTAGACCTGCAAGACAAGTAAAGACAAAGGGGGAGGCGGGCTTATGGCCCCGGGTCCACTCCGATGCCAAAGTTAGGGCTCTCTGAACAGTTGATGGGTCCGGTATCGAGCCCACAACAATATTTAAGTGGGGTAAGTGAGAGATTCTCCGTCCTAGGTGTCTGAGCGAGAATCCCAAGAATGAGTATTTAATGTTCTTGTACCTGAATCCTCAGGATTTGACCTATTTATAATTAATAGTGTATTTTCCCTAAATACCGCTTTTTCCCTTCGCTCATGTGTTCGGATTCATGAAGATGCTTTCTTATATCCAATCGGGAACGTCCACGTGGCTTGCTGATTGAGTCCTACGTGTCGCGGTTCTATTGGTGGCGTGACAGATTTCCCCAACACTTGCCTCGTTGCCCTGCTGAATCTATAGGGTTCGGTTGAGCAAAGAAGAAGATTGGAAATTCCCCCCAATAACTTGCCTCGTTGCTTTGTTGAATCTATAAGGTTCGGCTATGCACAGGTTATATTCTTCCAATACGGATAAGTTGTTGTCTCGCCATTCTCTAAGTGGTAGACCGAGGTCAATGTCGTGAATGGGGGCGAGGGAGATGCGTTGATGACAAGGTGGAGATGAGGGGGCCGGTGTGGACGCAGCGGCCTATGTACGTCGGTCCCTTTGTGAAATTTTACCGATGTGATCACGGGAGTAACACGCGACCTTTGCGTCGGTCTTGATCCAATCTGACGGGGCCGATGTGGACGCTGCCATTGATACACATCGGCTCAAGTGAAAAGTTCAACCAATACGGTCACGGGATTGGCACGTGACCTATGTGTCAGAGGCAGGCCCGTTGTGTCGCGCCCGATGTGGATGTGCGGCAAATACAGGTCGGGGTCGATGTCGGCACCGTCGTTGTCGATATGGTGTGACAGGACTGATGTGGATGCCACGGTCAAAACACATCGGCCCTGGTGAGAAATTCAACCGATGTGGTCATGGGATTGGCACGTGACCTATGTTTCTGGTACCTGCCGTTGTGATGGGACCGATGTGGATGCCACGGTCAATACACATCAGCCCGTTTTGGAGTGATGTCACCGATGTGGTCACGGGATTAGCACGTGACCTAATCTTCTGGTGTATGTCGAAGAGATTTGACCGATGTGGGCACCGTGGCCAATACACATCGGCCCCTCAATATGTGGTATCACCGATGTGGTCACAGGATTGGCACGTGACCTATTCTTCTGTTGTAATCCGAAGTGATGGATCCTATGTGGGCACTGCGGCCAATATACATCAGTCAATTTCGAGATGGCTCACCAATATGGTCACGGGATTGGCACGTGACCTATGCGTCGTTGAAAATCCGAAGTGACGGATCCGATATGGGCACAGCAGCCAATATACATCGGTCCATTTTGAAATGGCTCACCGATGTGGTCACGGGATCGACATGTGACCCATTATTCTGTTGTATGCCGATGCAATGGGACCGATGTGGGCACCGCGGCCAATATACATCGGTCCATTTCGAGACGATTCACCAATGTGATCACGGGATTGGCACGTGACCTATGCGTCATTGAAAATCCGAAGTGATGGATCCGATGTGGACGCCACGGTCAAAACACATCTTCCCTTGTGAGAAATTCACCGATGTGGTCACGGGATTGGCACGTGACCTTTCCTTCTGTTGTATGCCGATGTAGTGGGACTGATGTGGACACCGCGGCCAATATATATCGGTCCATTTTTAGAGACTCTACTGTTGGCATCGACTTTGGATCCTGGTCCAGGTCTGGAAATGGGTAGGGAACATGGATACCGCATAGCGGGACCCAATGAACGAACCCGAAAGACGTCGGTAATAAATGCAGCCACTTCAACGTTCCTATAGTGAGGTGCCACGTGGAGTGGTGTGTTTTCCAGTAGACTGTATATTTAAAAAAGTGGTGGGGTGGGGAGGGCCCTCATTCTGGATAAGTATTCCACAATTCGCGAACGGAAGGCTCGACTCTTTGACATCGGCTCGGGTCTACATTTCGACATCGGCTCGGCTCAATAGTTTTCCTGCTTGATTTTCAATAAGTGTTGCTTTCCTTAAACTGGTTGTCAGTCCATTTTCTTAACCAATGGTTGGTAGTGGGAGAGATACCAATATGGAGGTAGATATCGAGACCATGGGGTCGTCGTTGTCCAGTAGTAGTAGTTCCACTTTGTCTAGCAGCGGGTCTACTGCTAGCACATCATCAGAAGGAGCTTCTATAGATCAGGTATCTGAGGGCGGTTCCGAGACGGAGTTAAGGATAGAGGAATCTGTTGAATGAACCCAAAGCTCGTCTCAAAAAATCAGAAGGGCGGGAACTTCATCTGGCCTGTCTCGGCATGAATTAGTGGTAGGGGTCTCGACTCATGAATTAGGTGCCGAGGTGATTCATGAGGCCAGAGAGGAGGCTGATGCCCCTCTGGAATTTGATGCGAGGGAGGAAGTTTACCTGCTCACCAAGGCCAAATTTGCCAGCCTTCGGGAACGGTATCAAATACCTGCCGATGTGGAGATATGGATGCCCGCCCTAGGGGATAGGGCCTGCTGGAGTCGTCAGTCGGAGCTTTGTGTTAATCTGGAGATGTTCAAGGCCGGTTTTCAGGTGCTGGTATCGTGGCTAGTGGCCGATATTCTGGAGTATTATAAAGTTGCTCCGATCCAACTGATGCTGAACTCATTGAAGAACATGATAGCTTTCATAGTATACTTTAGGAATCTGGGGCAGAAGCTGACCCTGAACATGTTTTGGGCCATGTTCACGTTCAACGATTATTGTAAGTCGGGGTGGTATTATTTCGCGAAGAAACCAGACTTTGGTGACATTCTGCCAGACAAACCCACATCAATCAAACTTTGGAAGAATAAATTCATCTACATTCGGGGTGAGAACATGGTGCTGAAGAATGTATGGGTAAAATTAAACGCGAAAACGCTGAATACCGATGTGCCACTGCCATTCAAGTCCGAGTGCTCGTCAGTCGGAAGGGACTCTCCTCTGTATTGCCGATCTGAGAAACCCCTTATTTTTATATGAGAACAAGCTGCGTGAGTATTTTCTTTGACGTAGCGCGTGTTGATGTCCGCCCACTAACTCCTGGCTGATTCTCTTTGTGTATGTTGCAGTGATTTGTCGAAGGAGTATCTGATGGAGCTGCGGAGGAAGGAGGCCACTAAAGAACGGGAGGCCGAGGAGAAGAGGTGAAGGGCCAACCAAGAGAGGCGGACAGCGCCAGATAGATGTAGTGGCGAGGGGGATGTGGCGCGGAAAATGTTAAAGAGATCATGTAAGACATCCCGTGATTCTGCTCTGACTGATGCAGCCCGTATCTATGCCATGCCCCTGATTCCTCGGTATCATGTTCTTGATTTTTCAGGGAAGAGGGCCCCTGTCACCACCACTAAGGCGGTCCTTGCACTTGCGGAGTCGACTGGGATAGGAGGGGATAGGCATGCTACTCCTCAATGCTCCCAATTGTAGTCCGCGCCCCCACCCATCAGACCAAGGGAGTACCTGGGGCAAGGGGGGGATATGAGCGAGTTTCGTCGCATTCCCCTCATCGGCCCCTTGCCCAGGAGAAAGACGGGTGACGAGCAGGTCTTCTGCCCTGACTGGGTCCTGACTGATGATGATACGACCATGGGCGATATCCGTGCCGCCTGTGAGCTGATGAGGGGGGTCATCTTGCCTAGAGACTAGGAGTTGGTGTAGGATCTACCAACACCGTCCTTGATATCGGGTGTTGATACCATTGCCGGGTCAGTAAGCTATTGACCTTACCTCTTTGGCCCTTTGTTGGCCTTTCATCTTGTTGCCTTGCTGAATATTCCTTCTCTCTTCTTTTTTTTTGTGTCTCGTTGCAACTTGGGGTGTATATGGGGACTCTAAAGCAGCGTGCCGAGAAAACGGCGAAGGAGTTGAGCGAGACGGATCGCAAGTTGCATCTGGCCGAGGAGCAAAGGGAAGATGCCAGGATGCAGCTGCGCTCCAAAGAACAAGAGGTCACTTCTGTGACTGCCGAGAACGCTCAACTCCAAGTCGAGGTGGAGGCACTACGTGAGGAGAGAGTCAGCCACAAGGAGGTGGAGAAGTCGAATAAGGAGCGGATTGCCAAACTGAGGTCCATCGCCGAAGTTTCCAAAAATCGAGCGATGAAGTTCAAGGAGGCATTCTTCAAAGCTCGATCCATTGCTGCCGGGGCCGTCCGACTATATCAGAAGTCGGAGGCATTCAAGGAGTTGGTGGGAAGAAATTCTCTCCATAGCTTCACCCAAGGGGCCGAGGCCTTGAAGGATTATGTGAATGAGTGGGTGCCTGGGGTGGACTATACCGATGCCGAATGTCTGAGGCCCATCAAAGTTTCGACGGAGATAGTGGAAGAAGATGATCCAGAGATTTTTTGGCGGCTCGTAGAGGTATTCGAGGGGGAGGAGCCCCCTCCTTCTCCCAATGTTGAAGACGAGCCACCGTCAACGCCACAGGTCGGTTTTTCTCCTATCATCGGACTTCCTCTTACCCCAGGCGGCTCTCCTCCTCAAAATGTTGGTGGCTCCGGCAGTGGTGGGATAGTTCCCCATAGAGATAGTAGTTAGGGATTTTTCCATGTAATTACTTTTCCTTGGCGAGGTAGTATTATTGGTGCCTCGGTCTTGTTTTTGTAAGGGGAGTCCCTATTTATAAAATTGGAACTTGTTGTTTTGTTATCCGTTGAGTACTGTTGTAGTTGTTTTTTACTTCAAATTGTCTTGTCCTTGCCTTCCTTGGAATTGAATTATGCAATGCCCCAAATTGTCTTATTTATTCATAAGGTTGGAGGTCCGTTCTACCCACCTCAGCCAAATGAACTTTTTTGGCCGTACGGGCACTATCTAGGTTGGAGCTATGTCTACCCTTGTCGGCCAAATATGTCCATAAATTTAATGAACTCTTTTGGTCGTATGGGTCACAATCTAGGTTGGAGCTTGGCTACCCTCCTCGGCCAAATGTTTCCATAAATGGAATGAACTTTGTTGGCCGTATGGGTCACAATCTAGGTTGGAGCTTTGTCTACACTCCTCGGCCAAATGTGTCCATAAATTGAATGAACTCTTTTGGCCGTATAGGTCTCAGGTCAGGTTGGAGCTTCATGTAGCTTACTGCATTTCTTGGAATGTGATTTCGGTATGGAAAAAGATTGGAAACCTGGATGACACTTTCCTTGATGTGAAAATGATTGCCGCAATGGCCAGGTTACATCATTGGAAAAAGCTACTAGTAAAATGGGTAGAGATGCTCCGAATTCTATGCTCGAGGTATGGCTTTGCCGTCCATGTCGACTAGATGGTAAGCACCTCTCCGAAGTGCCTGAGTGACTTGATAGGGTCCTTCCCAGTTGGGAGCTAGTTTCCCCTTATTGGTGGGGTCAGAGGCGATGGTACTTCGGGGAACAAGTTCTCCGACCCTGAATGATCTTTGACGGACCTTCTTGTTGTAATGTCGGGCAACTTGTTGGTGGTGAGCAGCTATCCGAATTTGGGCCTGATCTTTGGTCTCCTCTAAGAGGTCCAAATTTGTGCGCAATCCTTCTTCATTGGAGGTAGGGTCATAGTTTGTGATCCTATGTGAGGGGAGCCTTACCTCCAAGGGGAGAACCGCTTCAGTGCCGAAGGCCAACATGAACGGAGATTCTCCTGTGGCCGTTTTGGGGGTTGTTTGATCTGCCCACAAAATGTGCGGTAGCTCGTCTAACCATCGACCTTTTGCACCCTCCAATCGAGATTTGATTCTTTTGAGCAAAATCTTGTTGGTAGACTCTGTTTGTCCGCTGGTTTGGGGGTGCTTAACCGCGCCACGTCGATGGTCAATCTGGTGTTCTTCGCAGAAGGTGAAGAAGGCCTTGTCAAATTGCTTGCCATTGTCGGTGATGAGCACCCGCGGAACACCATAACAATAGACAACAGATTTTTTGAAAAACTCATGGATTGTGCTCTCCGGGATGTTGGATACTGCCTCTGCCTCGGCCCATTTAGTAAAATAGTCCACTGCAACTATGACAAATTTTCTCTGATAGCGAGCAGGGGGAAATGGACCCATGATGTCCATTCCCCAGGTGGCAAAGGGAATCGGGGCTTCATCAATTGACCTCAGGGGGCTACTCGTAGGTGGGGGACTGGTACATACATCTGGCATTTCCCGCATCTTTTGATGTACTCTATGCATTCCTTCCGCATCTTCGGCCAGTAGTAGCCCTGTCGTAAGATTTTATGCGCAAGGACTCTCCCGCCTGATGTGCTCCGCAAATGCCTTCGTGCACCTCCTTTATTGCCAAAGCTGCTTTTGATGGCCACAAACACCGCAGGAGGGGGAACGTAAAGGCTTTTTTGTACAAGGTGTCTGCCTCTACTGTGTAATGGGTGGCTTTGGATTGTATCCACCGAGCCTCCTTTATTTCTCCCGACAAGATGTCGTCTCGGAGAAATGAACAAATTGGATCGATCCACGACAGTTCTACTGTGGCCGACAGTATCTTTTTGGAATTGGGATCCACGGTCAAGTGTGATAAGGTTTCAGTATACACCGAGTGATCAAGATCTGATAAATATGAGGTGGCCAGTTTGGAAAGGGCATCTGCCTGCGAGTTCTGATCCCTAAGTATGTAGCGTAGGGTGAAACTATCAAAAACTGAGACCGCCTCTTGTACCTTTCGTAAGTATGCGGCCATGCTAACTTTCTTCACCTCGTACTCCCCATTCACCTGGCACACCACCAATTGAGAATTGCTGGATGCCTCGATCCTCCTCGCCATTACCGCCTTGGCTAGGCGTAGTCCGGCAAGCAAGGCTTCGTATTCTACTGCATTGTTCGACGCCTGAAATTTGAAGCGTAGAGCGTATCTAATCTGAAAGCCCTCGGGACTAGTGAGTATGAAACCAGCACCGGACTGGGTCTTGTTCAAGGCCCCATCGACAAATAAGGTCCAAGGTCGGGAAGTGCCTTCTTTGCCTTGCCTGTCCGCTGCTTCCTCTGCTTCTCCGGGAGGAGATAATTCAATAAGAAAATCGGCCAAGGTTTGAGCCTTAATGGCCGTGCAAGGCTTGTAACTGATATCGAATTCTCCCAATTTGACAGCCCAATTGATCACCCGGCCCGAGATGTTCAGCTTCGATAAAATTTTCTTCAGAGGCTGATCGGTTAAGACGATAATGAAGTGCGCTTGGAAGTACAGCCGGAGCTTTCTTGCTGACATGACTAATGCGAGAGCACCCTTCTCGATGAACTTGTATCGAGTTTCAGCTTCCAGAAGAATCTTACTGACATAGTAAATTGGACGTTGTGCGCCATCTACCTCCTTGATAAGCACAATGCTGACCGCCTTCGAGGATACTGCCAAGTATAGTTCCAGTATGTCCCCTGCCTCAGGCTTAACTAAGAGCGGAGGAGATGCCAAGTAAGCCTTTAATGCCTCGAATGCCTGCTGGCATTCGTCAGTCAACTCGAAGGACTTGTTGCCTTTCAGAGTCTGGAAAAAGGGGAGACACTTGTCTGCCGAACGAGACATGAATTGGCTTAGTGCGGCCACTCGTCCGGTAAGCTCTTGTACTTGCTTCACTCTTGTCGGTGCTGGCATATCGAGAATGGCTGTAATCTTTGAAGGGTTGGCCTCAATGCCGCGGCTGGATACCATGAATCCAAGGAACTTTCCAGAAATGATTCCGAATGCACACTTGGCAGGGTTGAGGTGCATTATGTGCTGTCGTAGCACTCTAAATGCTTCCTCCAGGTCTTTAACATGATCCTCCCCAACCAGGCTCTTCACAAGCATGTCATCGACATACACTTCTACATTCTTTCCAATCTGTTTTGCGAAGATCTTGTTCACCAGCCTTTGGTACGTGCCCCAGCATTTTTAAGATCGAAAGGCATAACATCATAGCAAAAGAGGCCTCGGTTGGTGACAAAGGCAGTTTTCTCCGAGTCGGCCGTGTGCATTTGAATCTGATTGTAACCAAAGTAGGCGTCCATGAAGCTTAAATGTGCATATCCAGCTGTAGCATCGATTAGCTGATTGATCCGAGGTAGGGGGAAACTGTCCTTTGGGCATGCTTTGTTTAAGTCAGTGAAATCAATGCAAATTCGCCACTTGTCTCCCGCCTTAGGGACCATGATGACATTTGCAAGCCATTCAGGGTAATGGAGTTCTCTGATAAATCCGGCCTTTAATAATTTCACGACTTAATCATCGATGAGACGTTGCCGAGAAGCAGCGAACGTCCGATTCTTCTGGCGTACTGACCGATGTCGAGGATCAACATTCAAGCAATGTTGTGCAATGTCTCGTGGAATTCCTGGCATATCGGCAGAGGAACAAGCAAAAATGTTGGCGTTCGCCCTTAAAAAATTTATTAACTCTGTTCTTCGCGGCTCTATGAGCGATGACCCGATCTGGATCATTCTATCAGGATTCTCCTCCACCAGAGGGACTTGGATTAGGTCCTCGGCGGGGGTCCCTCTCCGCTGCTTGGGATCGTCCCGCAAATCTTCAACGTGCACCTGCAATGTTTGGTCTGGTTTTTATAATCTGTGAGCTTGACGGAGTAACACTTTAGTGAGACGAGCTGGTCTGCCCGACATTCCCCGATACCTCTTGGTGTGGGGAATTTGATGACCAAATGGTATGGATAAGGGACTGTCCTGAGCGCAATCATACCAGGTCTCCCCAGTAAAGCATTGTATGAAGACGGGACATCGACTACTAGGAAGTTCATCATGACCCTAGATTCTCAAGGGTAAGTGCCAGCCTTGACGGGCAACTGGATAGATCCCTTTATTGTGACGAGATCACCCGAAAAACTGATCAAGGGGTAATCTACAAGCAATAGACGCTCGGGGAAATTTCCATGCGCTGGAAGGCTTGCCAATATATGATATCAACGGAACTGCCCGTATCAACCATTATCTTGTGGACATCGCTGTCTTCTATCCTCAGGGTGATAACAATGGCGTCTTCGTGAGGCAGTTCAAGACCTCACAAATCTTCATCGCTGAATGTCAGAAAGTCTCCTGTGCAAGCCCTCTTACCGGGCCACTCTGTAGATTTGACACTTCTTGCATAGGCCTTTCGAGCCTTGGCGGATGTATTTTCAGCCGCTGGTCCCCCAGTGATAGTCATTGCCTTCGTCCTTGCCTAGAGGGGTCATACATGAAATTGTCTACCATGGCTGAGGTGGCCGTCTCGGCCAAGGACGGTCGGTTAATTGTTATATGTTCCTCTTGGACCGACCTGATCTCCCTTATTCTTGATGCATCCTTCGCACTTAGAGGGTCGTGCCTTCGTCCTGCAGTTCTGATGATACCCATATGTTCACAGGGCAGTTCTACTGCTGGAGGTGAATCAAGGACTGACAACGGTGGTGGCGGATGAGTCTGGTCCTGGCGTCTTCGTGATAGCCTAGGGTCGACCCAGAGTTGAGTCCTCCCTCTTGTTTCCAGAGAATTCAATACCCTTCCCTGTTCATGCACTTGTGGAGGGTTTGGGCTAAGGGTAGGGGCGAACTGACAATGGATGACACTGATATCCCTATTCGTCGGGGTCTGTCCTCTTTCTCGCCTCTCTCCTACTGACAAGGTTGCTGCTCGTGACGCCTGTCTGGATACTGGGGCTCGACCGCCCTGTCTCTTCTTCTTTCCTCTCTTAGAGGATCTCTACGATCTTCTCTTCTGTCTACCCTCCTGGGTTCTCTTCCTTCCATTCTTCTTGGTTCCCTTTCAGGAGTTTTCTCCCGTGGTAGGAGGGGTGGTCTTCTCCGGTCCTCCCCTGGTGTTGTTGATACCCTTGGGGCATTGTGATCCACATACTGCTTATAATACCCCCTTCTAATGAGGTCTTCGATCTCTGCCTGTAAGTTCCAATACTCATCGGTGGTATGACCAATGTCACGATGGTATTGGCAATACTTGTTGGGATTTCTTTGCCGTGCTTTAGTTAAAATCTTCTAGGGCCTTTGGAGATATCCGTCATTAGTGATGAGCGTGTAGACATCCCTAAGGGGCCTATTGAGCGGGGTGTAATCATTGAACTTCTTCTGGATTATGCCCCGGGCTCTAGCCTCCTCTCTTCTCGACCTCTTATGTTCCCCTGGTCGGGTGAGGTCTTGTCTTTCGTCCGTTCGCTTGCTTGGGATGTCGACCAAGCCCTTGTTGGCTTCGTAGATCTCATTAGCTGTGGCGAACTTCTCACATCGAGCCAAGAGCTCTTGCAGGTTGGCCGGCTCCTTCTTGGCCATGAGCTTGGAGTTGGTGATAGCTGCTCTCAAAGTAGCGAAGTGAACTGACTCTTCTATATCTTTCACCTAGAGCACCTCCAAGTTGAATCTGGCCAAGAAAGCGTACAGGGTCTCGTCAGGCCTTTGCCTCATGTTCATGAGATGCGCGCTTGTCTTCCGCTGCACCCTACTTCCTTGAAAATGCATTCTTAACAGCTTTCCCATGGTTTTGAAAGAATCAATAGATCTCAGAGGCAGGTTGTTAAACCACATCCGGGCCGCACCTTTTAGAGTAAGGGGAAAGGCTCTACACATGATCGCATCTGGGTTTACGTGGAGGACCATCGCCCCCACAAAATTGTTTAAATGATCGACCGGATCGGTGGATCCTTTGTAAGAATCTACAGGTGGCATGCTGAACCACTTTGGCAAGGGGACCCTCATAATAATATCGGTCAGGGGGTTGTCCACAGAGTAATCCCTGTCTTCATCTGGGGCCAGACCTGCCTTTTCCATTATCTCGACCTTTCAGTGCAAGATCGCTAACTGGCCCGTTATCTTCGCGGCTACCTCCGGATCCATGGGCGCATTCTGTTTGTCTGCCCCCATGACGACCTCTGGTAACGATGCGTGTCGCGGTGCCAAGAGTTCTTCCAAGGCATCTTCGCCTCCCCCGAGTGCTGCTCTTGGCTACGGGCCTAACCTCTCTCGAACAGGTATCCTCCCATGTTGTGAGGTTGATCCCATTTTACTTATTTCTGGACCCAAGTGCACTCTGGTCCCATTTCTGATGGGTCTACTCCCGTTTTGCCTAGGATGGTCCCGAGGTGGATCCCTGGGGGGATCAGCATCCTTGCGCGGGTCAATCGGGGGAATGACTCATGGTGGTGGACGGGAAGTAGCCTCAGCAACTGGGGGCTGCAGCCCTTGGACAACTCTAGTTAACACTTCGAGCTGCTGAGCCACGATCTCGAACTGTTCATAGGTGACGAAGGCCTCATGTGAGGGCACTTGATTGGCCGCTCGCTTCCCTCTATCCTTCTGCGGTCTGGGCTCCGACCTATCTCCATCTTTGGGGTTCGACCGCTGTTTAATTAGAGGGGGGTCGGGATTGACCATATGGCTTCTGGTTCTCCTCAGGCTCATACCTCAAGATTTCTCTCTGGCTTTTATCTTTTGACGTCAAATCTCAAAGTGCCCCACGGTGGGTGCCAAATTATTTCGGCCCCAATCCATCTTGGAGGCCCACCACGCTGACTAGACCTGCAAGACAAGCAAAGACAAAGGGGGAGGCGGGCCTATGGCCCTGAGTCCACTCCGATGCCAAAATTAGGGCTCTGTGAACAGTTGATGAACCCGGTATCGAGCCCACAACAATATTTAAGTGGGGTAAGTGAGAGATTCTCCATCCTAGGTGTCAATGCGAGAATCCCAAGAATGATTATTTAATGTTCTTGTACCTGAATCCTCAGGATTTGACCTATTTATAGTGAATAGTGTATTTTCCCTAAATTCCATTTTTACCCTTCGCTCATGTGTTCGGATTCATGAAGATGCTTTCTTATATCCAATCGGGAACGTCCACATAGCTTGTTGATTGAGTCCTACGTGTCACGGTTCTATTGGCAGCATGATAGATTTCCCCAACAAGACTAAACGGAATAAACAAATCCGATATAAAATAAGGCCAACAACATGCATGAGTACTAAAATTATATATAAAACAAAAAAAACTATACTTGGTGATTGCATGTGGCAAGTAAGACGAAACATATAACTACTCATGGATAAGAGGACAAAAGGAATAGGATTTAATCTTATAATATCGAGCCATGTGCTTGCATGAGGAGAAACATAATTACTTATATGCAATACCTTGGACTAGCTATCTTAGAAACTATGCAAAACCCGATTACTAAAATACGCCAATGATCATGCATGCATAATACAGTAGTAGAATAGACATGAAACTCTTGCAACTAGTAGTATGAGTGACTTTAAAGCTCCATCTGGCTGAGTACTATGCATGAATAAATAAATAAAAATGAAACAAATAGAGATTCAGATGATCACAATAGCATATGAACTTTAGGAAGAACAAAACAAAAGTTAGAGAAGAAGAATACTAAAAAGAAAGTTCGTATGAAGAACCGACTGTAGGCCTGCAATACGTATTCTTCTTTAAACTAATAAAGGTTTGGATGACATACCTATTCTGTGCAGAGAGTTGAAGCTGTTGCTATGACGATGCCATGATCGATTAAACAAACGCAAGATAGAGTGAAGCAAGCATGGATTTAATCGGAATCACTAGATCTAGATTGCCTTAACTTGAATCAGTACCATATCACAAAAAAGATCATGGATGGGGTGATCAACAGAAAGGTCATGCTGAGCATCCCCAAACTCAATCCAAAGTTATGGTGGATAAAAGATTGTAATGGCCAGAAACCATGATGAAGTTGCCATCAGAGAGATGAATTGTGTTCACTTGTAAAACCACAAAAACAACCTCATATGAAGAAAGAATCGATCTTCCTTCAATTTTGTTTTCTCTTCCAACCCTCTCAGTTTGTTTCTCTCTAGCCATAGCAGATCCTTTTCTCTCTCACTCCTCAATCTCCCTCTCCGCCCTCTAGAAAAAAGAAGTCTTCCTCCTTCTCCTCTTTTTCTAAGTTTTTTCTTCTTTTTTTTTTCTTCTTAACTCTCCTTCCTGTGCTCTCTCTTTTCTGAGTTTTTTCTCTCTTTTTTTCTTTCCAAATTTCACTTTTCTTTCTCTTTTTAGAGTCCAAACGACTATTCTCTTCCTTTTCCTTTTTTTCCTTTTTTGAGTTTCCTTTTCTTAACTCTCTTGATTTCTTTCCTTTTTTTTCATTTTTTTCCTTACTTTCTCCAATTCTCCCCACCGACTCTCTCTCTCTATTCGGTCATCCTTTTTTTTAATTTTTTTCCTTTTATTTCTCTACTACCTCTCGCCTGATTTCTCTCTTAGATCTTCCTTTCTTCATTCCTTTCTAAAGAAACCTCACGGATTCTCTCTTCATCTTGGTCCGTATTTTTTTTCTTCAGCCTTTCCATATTCTCGGCTCCCTTTTATGCTTCCATTTCATGTATATATGATGACACACATATTAATATATACATGGCACTAAGCATATGGGTTGAACCGGTTCAATCAGAAATGGTCTAAGCTGACTAGACTGAGCTGGCTTAAGTTGACTGGGTTAAACTGATATGGGTTGAGCTGGGTTGGGCCAAGATTGATTTTTCTCTCTCTATCATTTCATGGGCTATTTCCGCTGCCATTCCATGTAAATATTTTGACAACCTTTACCCCAAATTTTTATACATTCACTTTGTAGAACACTAAAAATGAGAAATGTTGGAGCTTGAATCACCTCATTTGGATGTAAAATGACCAACTTATGAATTTCTAAAGTTTAAACAAGCCAATTTATGATAATTCGACTAGCAACTCTGCATGGGATGCCTCGGAGACCTTTGCCTAAAATTTTTCACGTCCACTTTGTAGAGTACCAAAAATGAGGAATAATGGCACTGGAATCACCTCATTTGGACGTTGGATGAGAAAGATATGAGAAGATTAAGTTTAAATAATTAAACTTATGATAATTTGCATGCAGGCCATGGATGATTATTATTAATTTTTAGAAAATACCCTTATTCTTATTCCCAGACTAAAATCGTCATATCTTCTCCATTTGACATCGAAATTGAGTGATTTAGGTCTCATTTGGAAGGTATTTCTAAGACTTATGCATCCATATAGGTTGTAACACATGTCCTTACTGTGGGGCCCACTGAAAATCTCTTCATAGTCAAAGCCAAAAATTCAAACCTTGCATTGGGATTCACCAACTTGCCGTATGGTTTAACTTAAGCTTCTGGACACTAGGGATCATCTCAGTTATTCTCAAAACAATATAGACAGCATACCGGGATTGATCAACTATCATTTTTGAGAGAGTTCCACTTGCCTCCTCTGTACTTTTTCAAACTTTCTCTCATCTCTCCTACTTTGTTGTCTACACTCCAGTAAGACTTTGTTCAACTGGGGATGGGAAAAATGAGGTGCTTACACCCTCGCCAATAGGGGCTTATGTGTTGGTATGGGTAGTGCATCAGGGGAAGTATTGGCGGTGTGTGATCCGGACACTTTAGCTCTATCTCTATTCCATGGTGGGTGCATGTGTGACAATAATGGTGTTTGATCCATTGGGCGGATTCATACACTAGTGTATAGAGGTGCGTGGCCGCCAATCCTTCCTATAGCATATTGCAAACTTAAAATCAGACCAAAGATATGAATTGAATGCATGCATATGTTTACACATTGTTTTGTTCACGCACTGAGCTCAAGTTGGAGAGTTAACCCTCACGAATGCAATTCTTTTTAGTTTCTGATGTTGCAGGTGTTACTGTCAAAGATTATATGAATGCGCCAAATATGGACATGTAGCTGTTATGGACGTGTAAGCTATGAAGGACGAGCAAGACTCGTCAAGCGAGTGTTTCAACTATGTTTACACTTAGCGGTTAACTTTCGTATTTTGATACTTATAATAGGTATTAATTATGTTTTGGTTACTTGGAGATAACTTGTTAAATATTTATTTATCATGTTAGACTTCGGTTCATTATTAATAAGACTTCCGCAATTTAGTTATTTAGTCTGATTATTATTATGGAATGTGTTTGGTTTAATTGGGTCGGTACGGCCTATATGAGATCTTGGTTTGAACCATTGGTTCTCATGACGGTTCATCACACCACTGGTTAGTCCAGAATTGGGATGTGACAGTACTTCTCGCAACAAGCTCTTAAATCAGCTAGGTTGGTAGGTGACCTCTTGGCTAATGACTTTAGCAGATCGAGATCGATTACTCCATTGTAAAGGGCTGTCATTCTTATGTTTGGACTGAAGTTCTTTATCTCTAGAGCCTCATTGTTAAACCTTGATAGGAAATTTCTTAAAGATTCACCTAATTTCTACTTAATTGTCATCAGGTGATTGGAATTCTTCCTGGGTGCCGCCTGAGTTTGGAAAAGATCAAAGAAGCAATTACTCAACTCGTCAAAGTTGTAAATAGAGTTAACTGGAAGGTTGTTAAACCATAGTCGACCCGGCCTTTTAGTGTTGAAGGGAATGCCTTGCAAAGAATGAAATGATTGTACCTATAGAGGAGCATCATGGCTGAGTAATTATGGAGAAGTAGCTGAGGATCTATGGTCCCTTCATGGGGTCGATCTTTAGCATCCTAAAATTATCAAGTCATGGTGTGTCCATGATCTCCTTGGAAAAGACCATGTCGGCATGGTATTCTCTTCTTCTGTGAGCACTCGCTCTGGTACCCTGCTTCTTCTCCATCTCGCTTAGCTTGTCCTGTATGGCAATTATTTGTTGCTCGAGAGTTCCTGGAGTTGAAGTCGGTACCTATTTTTCAGCGATGAGTTTAGCAGCCAGGGTCACATCAGTGACAGCAGTGTGTTCGGCTACAAGCTTGTCAGCAGCAGCCTTGATTTCTACGGCTCTGCGATCCGCTCTAGCAGCATCAACTCATCTCTGTAAGTCCTCTGCATCTTCTACATGCTTTAACCATCGCTGTCCCAAGTGATCATGCACAAAAACTCGCCCGGAGTTTTTTGAATGACTAAAGGACACATCTTCTGTCATACCTTGTTCCCGACGTATCAGTACTATGGAATGCAACGAAATCTCTCTATCCTATCAGGGCATAAGAAATCCCCTTCTAGGATCATCCATCTCGGTATTCCACCAATCAATCCAGATAAAAAAAAAATATTAGAGTAAATTTACAATCTTATTTTAAACAAATTATCCAAACGAAAGAAGGAAAATTAACGGAAGACTTAAAAATTCAATCCAATTATTCGAGAGTTGACATATTACTAGTCTAATTTAATTTTAAGTTCAAAATCCATAAATAAATCAGTTATCAGAATAACCAAAATAAATGCTCTAATGTAAAGTAAAGACATTGTTCAAAGTTTATTCCATCGTAAACCCAAAATAAAATAATTAATCCCAACTAAGGAAAGAAACATGGGCACAGCCTAAATCCATGCACAGCATTACGAATCGCATCATGAATCAGAGACATCTTCTTAGGTTCATAGTCCTCATCTTCCACACCAGATGGATTGCAACCCAAAGCATCAACCGAAGAACCTACAATATCTAAAAATAGTTTATGCGCACAAGGTAAACTCAACCACCAAGCATAGCAAGAAAATTAAACATACAACAAGCAAAATGCATGCAACTATCAACTACGATTAGGTATGATAACTATAAGTGCTAGCTTAGGACAACCCACGCACGAAGTCTCCAGGCTGCATGGGTCTTCTCCCATCAGATGATGTCACCTCACTTGACGTACAACATCACCCCTAAGTATGGGTACATCGTTATGGAACAAGCCTATATTGCGCCAGCCACTTACCCACAACTCATCCCAAGCCTGTATTACGCTAGCCACTTGAGGAGATGATAATCCCACTAGTCGACTCGTCCGCCCATCCACACTACGTTGGGTATGTAAGCATTGCAGCTATATTCATATCACCTTTTTATTGCACCCATGCCATTACATAACCCCCTAAGGGCTAGGGGTACAGTTATACCTGTGTATTTATGTTCAACTAGCCATGTCTACCTAATTAGTCAGATTACTAGACCGTAACATCATCAAGCTTCTGACCCCGTCCGAGCCCCACAGAGGACATCGTGGCTTGGCTAAGTTACATATGGTCAATACAAAGCAGCATCAGTAAAAATGGGTGTAAGTGTCCCATGCCATCCACCTTCCTCCTTACTAACTTAACCAAACATCATGGATCAATCATAGATCAGTCGCCTTTGTGGAAAGGTAGCGAGTGTCCATATCACTCACCCTCCAATCCCTACACGACACTACTGACCCTAAATACAAGGATGAATATGCATGATCATACAAAATAGTTTATTGGATGGCATGTTATCACACAAAAATATGTTATCAATTGCACACCATCACACAGCATAATAAAATAAGAGAAAACATATGCATCCAAAAGGTCTAGTTTAAGATAGAGAGTAAAATACTACAACTCTGATCAGGTAACAGCCTACCATAGTCCTCGTATCTCTATCAAAATCATAAGCAATATATCTTCATTAACGTATTATCCAATAGTTTATTTTAGTTTCTCTTTAAGCTTAATTATTTGGTGTTCACAGTGTTAGTAACCTATCTAATAATCCATGCCTAATATTTATTATCTGTTTGTCATGTCATAGCACCTAGGGTTCATTATTAATTCCATTTGTTATTGTTCATGGACTAGGGATAACTTCTAACGTATAACAACCATGATATCCATACGAGGTAGGTGCAATGTAGGTGACACAGCATGGCTCAGCACACCCATTAGTCAGAAATCACCTTCTATTAGCCTTAATACTAAGAAGGACTTCTTTTAATGAAGTCAGGGGTTCTAGCATCTTACAGGATTCAGGTTACTAGTTTTCTAAGGTTCCACACTTGCTGTCCAGGGATTCTTGCATTTTTAAAGTAACGAATAGCAAGCTACCTAACAGGCTATAAGGTATCTAATCAAAGCAACGTAAAGAACGTTCATAAAAATTTAATCTCGAAGACCCAAACCCCATAAATAGGTTCCTAAAAATTCTAGAAAGTCACTGACCAAAGATGGTCAACAACAGAGGTCAAAATCTCGTGCGGTACATGGAATTGACCACATGGTCTGGCCATAGGCATGCGGCATGAGTCATCGATCACATGTTGAGACGTGGTCATTTGACCATGTCGATACCCAAGAAGGGTTGCCTAGCTCCTATAGGTTGGGTGTATGGTCTCGCATAACAAAGACAATGCATGGTTGGTCGTTTCATAGTGTAAACCAAAACCAACCTCTGGTATACATGATGCACAAGGGATTTCACACCAAAGAAATATTGTTTCCTGGTTATAAGGCCTTAATAAATTCCAAATAAATTATAAAGAGTCACTGGCCAAGTTTGGCCAGTTTTTGACATCGAAATAACGTGTGGCTGAGGGCATCTACCGCATGTCTGAAAGACCAGGTCGTGCAACACGTCACGTCGACCATACGTTGAAACGTGGTCTGATGGCCACCAAACTTCACCGACGTGTTTCTCATATTTTTTTTTTAGTCTGAATAAGGAGTTTGAGCTCCAAATTCAATTTCTACACTAGGTTTTGGATATCGTTTCGATGGTCCATTGAACTGAGATAACAAATCTGGTTTTAAACTCCAGATCTGATATCCAACATTTAATCCAACTTCATTCCAGGTATATTGGGTCCTCTACAGTCTTCTTAAAGTCTTCAATATTTCACAATAGTATATCTATATTTTCAACGATTCGATCCCACCATTCTGTTGCACCAGGCATGCTACTATCTACGATCCATCCTCGTGAACAGTGGCCTACATGAATCATGGCTCCGCCATGGATGGGTTATTCTTTCTCCATAGTCCATAGATCATTTATTCATGGTTATTTTATTCATTATCATCTCTTCTTCGTGGTAAATGTACTTCTATTTATGATCCTTCTCTAAACAGCAGTTTCATGTTAGCATCCCATCATTAATGGTGGATGCAAATAGGAGGTAAGGCCTTTTATAGGCTTCATCAGCTTGATCCCTCCTTCCCATACAACCGTACCAACTACTATCCATCATACTATCCGGAAGGTAGTAGCTTGCATGCTCAAGATAGCACCATTAATGGTGGTTTAGGTTCTACTTCTGATTTACTTATACACTGACGTTATGTATGTTTTCTAAGCCTCAAGGAGAGGGACTTACCTGTAATGAATTCCTCTTGTTCAACTTTTCGATGAGTTTGTAGCGACAGCTATAGATCTCACCTTTCTTCCTCTCTTCCTCTTCTTCCTTTCTTGCGTCTTCTATTCCTTCTTGCTGGGCAGTATCCAGAGGAACTCTTCCTCTCTTCTTTTCTTCTCCTCTCTTTCTCTCTTCTTCTTTCTACATTTCTGGATTGGTAGACTAATGAGATGGAGATCACTTTTCAATGCCAAAACCGATAAGGTAGAGTATCCATATGGCAGGGAGTAGATTTTCCTATCATTCTTTCCATTCCCAGACCTATGAAGGATTGGGTTGCCTTGATTAAACCATTGGTAATAAACCTTCCTTGCAAGGTAAAGATTTCAAATCCAATCGGTAAGACTAGTAGTCACAAAATCACCAATAGGTTTAGCACCTAGAGGTGCTGCGGCATAGGGTGCGGCTGGTATGTGACCGCACCACCTTCCTCATGAGTCAGACCTCCTTTTGGATCGGCCAGCTTAGGTGCACTCGTGATATGCTCTTGGGGGTCGCATAGGCTGGGTCCTGGACTTCTCCTAGCATACTTTCATGTATTCTAACAACACGAGAGGTTTTAGCTAACGATTTTGTATCACCTCACGGGTGTATTATAGCCTTAGGTCATGTCGATACAATACGTTTACAGATGGGGAAACCCGACACATGCCCAAAAATTGGACACGTGTCATCTTCCCATTATGACACATGGGAAAACCCGACACGTGTCATCTTCCCATTATGACATATGGACAGATACATGTCACACTCTCCTTAATCAGGAAAAATACACTATCAACATATCCCATACACTATCATCATCTACAGCATAGGTCCTAGTCACAGCATTCCAACTGATACCCGAAGTTTCCAATCGCAAAAGGGGTTGCTGGAGTTCTATTTTAGTGAGATAGAGAAGTTAAGTTTAGGAGGAGGAAATATCAGGAATGCTTGAATTTTTTCCAAGATTTAGGCTTTACAACTAGTTCTTGATCATGATAGAGAATCTTTTTTGTTCTTTCACTCCTGTTCTTTTTCACTTTGTTTGAGTTCAATTTGCCAAAACATAAGAATGGACTGGATTTGTTTAACACTAAATTATCCCATTTTGTTCCCACATAACAAAATGATTGTTCACTGAACAAAGTTAGCTACAAGCAAGGAGAATGTTGCTTACGAGTTAGGATGCATTTAGTATGCATTCTTTAAAATGTATTTTTGGATTAAAGAATGTATTCTCAACATATAATGAGAATGGGCCAAAAAGCAAGACATTTTAAATTTGAGCTCATAATGCAGAATAGGTTACAGCACATGTTCCAAGATTGGCTGTGTTCTCTAATGTATTCCATGATTCAAAAACAAAAATGCAAAACAAACCCAGCCCATAAAATAATTATATTAAAAGAGAAATGGGGAGGAATGTAGAAAAAGAAAGGGTGGCTTCGAGGCTGGGATCCAAAACCCTAGAGTTGGTGCAATTTTTTATCAAACTTTTCACCGCACAACTCAAACTGAGTCTCAGGTACTCTTTATGAGGTGATGTCCTTGGGATTGTAGCCAAGGATCGATCGTCAACAAGCCTTAGCTAGGAGGAACCTTGGAGGGAAAGCCAAGTCAAGTTGGTGGAACTCCTCTCCAATCCCAGTGACATGTAGCTCTACCCCCTAATGACACCCAGAACCCACCCCCTCCCCTTTCCCAGTCTTTCCTCCCTCTGGAGTCCCTCTATTTGCCGGTAGGGATGCCATCTCTTGCCCCCCTCAATCTGGAAGACTTCTTAAACCTTGACCCTACCCATAAAACCACCATCTTACCTATCCCCCAATCCTCTTCAGTTTGTCCATCAGTTATTACTGCTGCCCTTACAAATCCTGAAGCTTCACCTTCATCCCAATCCTCCCCCCAACCCCATTTGTTCCTCGCTGGAATCTAACTAACCCCCAGTCGATGAGTTTCTATCACACCCCAATTCTGGTCTAACCAGAATGATGTGATGAACCGCCAATAAACCAACGGTTCACCAGGATCTCGCATAGGTCGTACCCACCATATCAAACCATACACACATTCCACATTAATAATTAGAGGTAATAAACAAATAAACGAAAGTCTTACAGATAATGAACTGAGAGTCTAACAGTGATAAATAAATATTAAATCCAATTATCTCAAAACCACAAGACATAAAAATAAATAATCAATTACATATCCGTTGTTCAAACTATAACTAAACCTAAGCAAAAATACATTGGTTGCACTCGCATGACGAATCATGCGCATCTTCTTCAGCTTCTACGTCCATCGCACCAACGTGTCCATACGTCAGCGCATTCATATATTCTTCAACGGTAGGACCTGCACCATCAACAAAAAATATTCGACGTCGAAAGGGTGAGCACACATCACGGCTCAGTGAGCAAACAAAATAATACAACAAACATATGCATGCATTCAATTCATATATTTGGTCTGGTTTTTAAGTTTGCAATGCACTATAGAAAGGTTTGGTGGCCGCCGCACCTCTATACACGAGTGTGTGAATCAGCCCAATGGATCAAACACCATTATCGTCCCACATGCACCCATCATGGAATAGAGATAGAGCTAAAGTGTCCGGATCAAACACCGCCAACACTTCCCCTGATGCCCTACCCATACCAACACGTAAGCCTCTATTGGCGAGGGCTTCCAAACTGGGTTCACAACTAACCAATCATAATGCTAAACAGTGTATCCAATGCCTCACCCCAGCATCCCTCAATATGTCCATAAAGATAGAGCTAAGGTCCCCTGGCAGAGTCAGAGACCACCTCCCCTAATGTCCTACGACGTAATAGTTCTGCTAAGATAATGGTGATACGATGATATTAGTGTGCAAGACTTGAGTAGAGATAGAGCTAGAGTCTGGTGACGAGGTCGAAGACCACCATGCCATGTTCTCCCCCTGATGCTTGACTCGCATCCAACACATCAACCACACACATACATTCACATACCTATTCCTAGCATCATCATCATCATCATGTTATAAGTAAAAACAAAATTTAAATATGCATGAACAGTAATAGCAAGAATATTGGATGACATGTGAGATGCACATTACAAGCATATAAGTATAGAATCAGTCATGGCATTGGACTAAATAAAATAAATAGTTTGTTATTAACCACTTAGTTTAGGTCTTGTTCCCTCACCTGTTAGCAATTCTCGATGTCCTTCCAAACCTTGAAATTCTCTTTGAATTGATTTAACAACCTAAAAGTTATATGAATTTAAGTTAGGGTTCATATGTGACATGTTACAGTAGTCAGAAATCAAAACAGAGCACTGATAGGTGTCTGATTAGTCCTATGGTCTCATGTTGTATCGACCTTACTGTCTACGGTCGATACCCTACGGTCGCATATGGTGCGACCATAGCTGCGACCATATGATTTTAGAAATCTTACCGAATGCCTATGGTCAATCCTCTGGTCATACTGGTCATGTTATGGTTGACCGTACCTACGACCTTGAGATTTCTGGTCACAGTCTACATGAAATTCGAGTTCTTCCTGGGTCAATTCTTCTGTTCTTCAATGGGGTTTATTCTAAGGTCATCCTATGGCCATCATTAGTAGTTTCTTATCAACCCTAATCATCAAATTCATTCCTCATTGTTCTCCTTGGGATTTTCTCAAGGAAATCACATAGATCATAATAGGTTGATATTTCCTATTCTTTATAGAAGTCTTATTCCTTAGAGTTTACATCTCCAGAGATTCGTTTCATACATTTTCCTGCGATAGAGAGCCAATCTCTTCTCAGTAAATTCTTCTCCTTAGTTTTTTCTTCTTTTCCTTCTCTTCCTTCTCTTTCTCTAGGGTTTACTAATATTCTAAAAGAGTGAAAAGGGCTGAGGGACATCCTTTATATAGAGAAAAACTCTCCATATAGAGTCTCTTTTAATTAGGAAAGCAATCCTTTAGTTTAGGAAAGTTTCCAAAACTCGGAGTCTGATCTGGGTTCTCACGGTCGATCATACGGTCGCATAAATCGTCAACCGTAGGGTCGAAATCATCGATCGTAGGGTTTTGGATTTGAGATTTATGGTTCCCTTCCTTATGGTCGACCATACCTACCCAGGCATGCGACCTTAGGCATGTTTTTAGTGTTTTTAACTCGATTCTCATATCTGGTTTGTGATCTATCTTCACACGCTCAGTCCACTTGGTCCAGGAATGATGGGAAGACCTGACACGACACGGTTAGACCAAGTTAGTGGAGTGCGGGTCTTATAGTTTCCTCCATGCCTGGAAATTATGTGCCTGAATATCATGCCCCCTTGTAAATGACGATAACCCCTAGAATAAATCCCCTCTTGAACCTATACATAAACCCTTCCAAAAACTTATTCTTAAATTTACTTCTCCCGTCACCAAAGGGTCGATGCGTATTGGGGTTTGCTCAGAGGCTGCAGTCATCGGAGAACTACCCTCTTTGGAAAATACTTTGGAAAATACTTTGGTCAGTTTTTTTGGGGAAAAAACCGAGTTTCATGTTCTTCAAGTCCTCCCTCCTAAAGCAATGTAAGATTATTGGGTTAGTGGAAGTCCTTATGTTGCTGCATAGTGGTTTCACATTTCATTTTTCTCATTCTGAAGACAAAGATGCTATCCTTGATACTGGTGTTTTTTATGTGGGGGATCAATCCATTTTTATCCGGCAATGGGAGTGGTCTCTTCATTTCAGTATGCTTGGTCTGAAACATATTCCGCTTTGGGTTACCCTTCCTGGTCTTCCTCTCCACCTCTAAGGAGAAGACTCTGAGTGCCATTTGTTCCCTCTTAGGGAAGCCCCTTTATGCAGATAGGACTACTGCATTGAAATCTCGTCTTGCCTTTACATGGGTATGCGTGGAGTTTTCCAGCAGCACTCCCCTTGAAGATATTGTTGTCATTGAAGATGATGTCGGCAACCTTTTCTACCAATTGGTGAAATACTATTGGAAGCCATTGTATTGCAACACTGGCGGTGTTTTTGGTCCTATGTTAAATGCTTGCCAGGTGAAGCTGAGCGAGTATGTGCGGCCTTCTAGTTCTGGTTTGGGGGGGCCTCCCCCCCCGATTGGCGGTGAGTTCCTAGCTTTTCGTCCCGCTCCTTGTCACCCTCCTGTTGCAATAGCTGGTTTGGTTTAGGTGAGCCCATTTGTTTTCCCTCAATTCAATGGGGGTAGACCTAGGCGGGTGAGGAAAATGGGCTCCTAAGGTCCGGGTGTTCCCGTTTTGGATCCATCTTTCGAACCACCCCTTGCCCAATCTAGACCGTCTGTCGCTCCATCTGGACGCATACCTGTGCCTTCTCCCTCTGCCCCGTTGACCAACTCCAATTCCAACCTATCTAATAATTTCCCTTCTCGGTCTATTATTTCAAATAATCCATCCCTGTAGAAAGACTCCCTCTCATTTTCTAACCGTTTTGATGTCCTATCCTTGGATGTCGAGTCAACTGAGCCTGCATCTCCTGCTACGCTCACTAACAAGGCTTTCAACCCCATCCCCAAACTTTCCTCTATCGTGTAAACCCCCTACCTGTGAGCTCTGGATATCTTGTCTCTATCCAAATCGAGTAACTTCCTATATGTCACCCCCCTGCTTCATCCCTCTTGGCCGATTGTACACCATCTCCCACCTATAGTCCCCAAGACACGTTTACTATCTCCCTTCGCCCCTTGTTACCCCCACCCCCATATCGAAAGCTTGTCCAGAGAACCTCCCCACCACCTCAGCCTAACCCATTTGCCGTTATGGACCCCTGGACCTTTTCCCATCCCTAGAATCCTTTCCCTTCCCCCTATCCGTTATTATTCCCAATGGGGAGTCGACTATTGAACCTTTTTTGCATGGTTCTCCATGGGAGGATGATGATCGGATGTGTGACCATTTGAGCAAGGATGGCAGTTGGTTTCTTCATGGAAACAAGTCTCAGTCAACTCTTTCTATCTTTGATGAGTCTATGAAGGAGGACATGGTTAACAATAGGGAGGATTGGGTGGAAGAATCAGGCAAAAGAAGCCACCTACCTAGCCTATCATTAATTGTATTGCGTGGAATATTAGAGGATGTAATAATCCAGCCAAATTGAGGGTTGCAAAGAGTCTGATTTTGAAGTATAAAGTCTATATTTGCTTCCTAGTTGAGGTAAAAGTTTCAGGGCCTAAAATCAAGGAAAATGTGAACTCGATAGCTCAAGGGTGGGATTTCAACCATAATGGGACCGATTCTGTGCCGGCCAGATTAATTGCCTACTGGAATCCCTCTATTTGCAAAGTTAATGTTCGTTGGACTGATTCTCAGATCATGCATTGTAGGGTCCAGCCTATCAGTTATGGCACCCCATTCCTTTGTTCAGCTATTTACGGGTCTAACAACCAAGTTATCCAATCCTCCCTGTGGTCGAGATTAGAATCCATTGCTACCAATACTCTGGACCCTTGGCAATCTTAGGTGACTTCAATGTGGTGAGATCCAATTCCAAAAATGTTGGTGGTAATCAGGATATTTCAGTACATATGGATGCTTTCAATGACTGTTTGTTTGAATGCAACCTTTCGGACTTGAAATGGAAAGGGCAGTTTTTCACGTAGTCTAACAACCAGGCGGGCACTCATCGCATTAGTTGCAAGCTTGATCGGGTGCTGGTTAATCTTGCTTGGGTATCCATATTTCAATGCTCAGAATCCACTTTCTTGCCCCTAGGTAGATCTGACCATTGTCCTATCCTTCTCAAGATTGAAGAGGTAAGAAGCTTCAGCCCTAAACCTTTTAGGTTCTATAATGCTTGGACTGATCAAGATGATTTTCTCCCTTTGGTTGAAAAAGCTTGGAATGAGGTTCTATAATGCTTGGACTGATCGAGATGATTTTCTCCCTTTGGTTGAGAAGGATTGGAATGAGCCCATTAATGCCAATTTGAACCCATTATCAACCTTGGCGGCTAGATTTTAGAATGTTAAAGGAGCTTTTAAAGTGTGGAATAAGTCAGTTTTTAGAGATGTCCATGTTGCTGTTTCCATTGCCAAAGCTACTCTCGAAGACTTCTAAAGAAGACTAGACCATAACCCTTCTAATGTTTCCCTTGCTGAGGAGCTAATTTGTATAAAAGTTTCTCACACAAAAATCTAGAATCTAGTGGCTCAAGCTTGGCGACAAAAACAACAAATTTTTCCCTCATAGTATCCAATCTAGGCAGCATCACAACTTCATTTCCTCTATTATTTTTGGCAATGGTGATAGGATGGAGGATCCGATTTTCATTAAATCCAAGGTCGAGATCCATTTCAGGAGACTATTCTTGGCTTCTCCTAGAGAGGACGAGATGGGGAGTTCTATTTTCTCTGAAATGAGCTTTCAAAGAACCCTTGATGATTCCCAGAAATTGAGATTGTTGGCCCCAGTGAATGAAGAGGAAATTTGAAGCACCATCTTCTCCTTTGATAGTGGCAAGACTCCAGGTCTAGATGGCTTTAATGCTCTATTCTTCAAGCATTCTTGGAGCATCATCAGCAAAGAGTTAATAGATGTTATCCAAATTGTGAGATCCGTATCGAACTAACTGGTCTTACCACCTTGTACTAGGTCTACCTATCATGGTCGAGCCAAGTGGACCAAGTGCATAAAGGAAATCACAAAACCAGGTATGAATTTGACCCAAAAATAGTAAATATGAGGGTAGGGTCGCATGCCTAAATAGGTAGGGTCGACCCCACCTCAACAGAGTCCAACCCATGACTTTTCAGTCCTAGGGTCAGATAACTTGAGACCCTAGGGTCGACGGATCCTGCGACCCTAGCATCGACCCTATGGTGACAGACTGAAACCGTGAATTAGGAAACATTCTTAATTTCAGGGAGTCCTTTCCTAATCTCGATGGGACGTATTTTGGGAGGTTTTCCTCTATAAATAGGACGTCCCTTAGCCTCTTTCACTCCTTTTGGAACCCTAATTGAAAGTGAGAGAAAGAGAAGAGAAGGAAGAGAAGAAGAAGAGAAGGAGAATTTGAGAAGACAACTAAAGAGAAGGAATTCAGAGAAATCTCTTAATCTCGACAACCCTAAAGTATGAATACATTCTCCATGAATTATGTAAGACCCTAGAATAGTTTATGAAGAAGTTAGGGTTGGGAGAAACCCAAATCATCTACCCATGGATGAGTTTCGAAGGAATCCATGAAAGTAATCATCATAGACAATGGAAAGTGTGTAAAAGTCATAGTTTGAGCCATAGAACATTCTTAGAATGGACCTACGAGACTACAGGATCGACCCCATGCTCTCGGGAAGTCCAGGGAGGCTGTGGTCGCACATAGGGTCGTTGGGTAACCGACCCTATGACCGACCCTACACCTTGGGTCTCAGATACCTGCGACCCTAGCTTTACAGCAAGCTTAAATTGTTGGAATTTATTTCTAATTAGAATCTATCAATTTGTTAGGTTTTTCTAGTGATATAAAAGTGATTCTTAAAGCTTGAAAGAGGATCTACACTCAATCAAAGGTGAGGGAACAAGACCTAAACTAATTGGCTAATAATAAATTATTTTCATTTATTGAGTCCAATGCCATGTATGATTCTATGATTGTATGATTCTAATGTGCATATCACATGTCATCTACTATTCCTGTTATTACTGTTTATGCATATTTAATTTTGTTTATTATAACATGATGATGATGATGATGCTAGGAATAGGCATGTGAATGTATGTGTGTGGTTAGTGTACTTGATGCGAGTGGGGCATCAGGGGGAGGACATGACATTGTGGTTCAGCCTGGTCACCAGACTCTAGCTCTATCTCTACTCAAGTCTCGTCCACTAACATCGTCGTATCACCATTACCTTAGCAGAACTAATACATCGTAGGGCATCAGGGGGGGACGTGACATTGTGGTTCAGCCTGGTCACCAGACCCTAGCTCTATCTCTATGGATGTATTGAGGGATGTTGGGGTGAGGCCTTGGATACACTGTTTGACATTAGGATTGGTTAGTTGCAAGCCCAATTTGCAAGCCCTCGCCAATAGGGGCTTACGTATTGGTATGGGTAGGGCATCAGGGGAAGTGTCATGCGGTGTTTGATCCGGGCACTTTAGCTCTATCTCTATTCCATGATGGGTGCATGTGGGGGAGGCAATGGTGTTTGATCCATTGGGCGATTTCACACACTCGTGTATAGAGGTGCGACGGCCTCCAAACCTTTCTATTGCACATTGCAAACTTATGAACCAGACCAAATATATGAATTGAATGCATGCATATGTTTGTTGCATTGTTTTGTTTGCTCACTGAGCCGTGATGTGTGCTCACCCTTTCGATGTTGAATGCTTTTAGTTAATGATGCAGGTACCACGGTTGAAGATTATATGAATGCTCCTATGTATGGACATGCGGCGGCAATGGATGCTGAAGTTTTGATGGAATCGCATGATTCGTCATGCGAGTGCAACTCCTGTGTTTTTTATTAGATTTTATTCAATTTATACAGATGATGTAATTGATTAAATATTTTATTTATGTCTTAGTATTTTGAAGATAATTGAATAATTTATTTATGCTATCATCTTTAAACACTCAGTTCATTTGGTATTAAAGACTTCCGTTATTGTGTATTTACTTTGATTATTGTTGTGTATGTGTATGGTTTAAGCAAACAGACATAGCCTATTCGAGATCCTGGTTGAACCGTTGGTTTATTGGCGGTTCATCACACCATTCTGAATAGTATGGAATTGGGGTGTGACAACTTGGTATCAGAGCTCTCAGGCCCTGTCTGTTAAACCAGTATACTTCCACAAAAGTTCATGAACTGAGTTAGGATTAAATTTAAAAACTGTAATAAGAACACACTATAAGCACCTGTGTTGTATGAGACAAAATTAAGAAAGAGAATAATGCACATATAAAAGAAGAAACAATCTTTATATACATAAAATCAAAAGCAATGTTGATACATATCCAAATCAGAGTACAGTCCACAATTCGAACAGTTACTCTGTAATACAAAAAAAACAAAAGAAAAATATATACATCATGGAGCTAGAGGTGTTGGAGGAGGATGTGCCTCACGATCTCTATCATAGTCCTCAGCATACACTCTAGTCAACCAGGCCACCTGAGTCTAGGTCACCTGGAGAATAGCTGTCAGCTCGGCCATCCACCGATCCGACACACACTGGGCCTCTCTAGTCTCACGTAGTAACCCCATAATATCATCCGAGGGTGGGCGTGAAGGACCAGCATGTGTGAAGGAGCCCGAGATGGACCAGCTCCAGTAGAATGTGGAGGTGATGGAGGAGGTATAGCATCTACATCCATATACATGCGATCCTCATCATCACCCCCATGAACCCCTGCTCCTCCTGCTGCTACTGTTGCCGCCTCAGGGTTTGCCACCTCTACCCGAGTATGAGGACGCACCAGAGCGTTCCTCTCCTCATCACTGACCTGAGCATCCCGCATGCCCATCCTACAGATGGCCTCCAAGTCCAGCACTGATGAGAAAGTCTTCTCCTGAATCTTCTCATCTACTAAATCAATACCTAGGCGGGTAAGCAGTGTAGCAATCAGACGTCCATAGGGCAGGTTGTCTATCTGACTAGGCAGCGTAGCATAGATCATCGTCCTCATAATAATATAAGGGAGGCAAACAGGCTGCCTAGTGCAGATACAGTAAAGTAAGTACTGGGTCAACTGGGAGATCCTCTCATAATGTCCACTCTGGGGTATCAGGTTATGCTGGATGATCTTACAGTACACCCGAGGCTCTGGACGTAGATTGATCGCTTTCATCTCCCAGCGATCCTCTCTGATAAGCTGACGGTCTATCTCAGCCCGCATCTCCAAGGAAAAGAACTGGGGCTCCTTGGGAGCACAGTACACCAAAGGGTCGTCATCTGATATGCCCAAAAGATCAGCTAACTGCTGGCAGTCAAAGGAAATCTCTACTCCTTTGACGTAGCTCGTGATCCTGAGCTCCCTACCCCTCTCTATGTTATTGTGATCTCCCACCACCTGGAGATTACAATAGAACTGTCTCACCAGATCCGGAAGGGTACAGGTGTCGTAGGTAATCACGGGACGCCAGCCCATGTCATCAAATGCCCACTCCACGTCGAACAAGGCTAGACTAGCCAAGTCCACACGACGACCTCCCTTTACCTTCTTATGAGCATAATGAGCATACTAAGCTTTGGCCTCGTTGGAGCGGAAGCAGACTGGGTCGCGAGACCTAGGAACCTTGGTACGAACCATGTTACCTGCCAAAACAAAGAAAAACAGATGATAGATCAGTAATGGTGAAAAACCCAAAATTTTCGGTATTATAACGACATAAATTGGTCAAAAGCCTCACTTTTCACCCATACACTTGGGCAGGAGGACATACATAGGTTCCAAACCATCTTACAAGGTTCATACAGTTGAAAATTTAATCTAGAAAGATTGAATTTGAAGAAATTTAAATAATTCAAAAAATCTCAAAAATTAGGTCAAAATTAGAAATTTTCAAGTTTTTTGATAACCAACTGATGAAACTTGAATATTTTTGAGGGCTTTTGTCCATTGGATGACCAATAGAAAAAGCCCCCAATAAAAATCAAATTTTTACGATTAAAAAAATTTTAATTTGAAGAAAACGATATAAATGGGAAAAAAACCTAGTTTTGAAAGCTTCAAAATACGAAATAGATGAGAGTATACCTGAAGAGACGGAGCAGAAATCACAAATGGAAGAGAAGATCACCAAACACCAGGGGTCGCTACTGTAGCAACTCAAGAAACCGAGTTGAGTTGGGAGGAAGGAGAAAGAATGGGAAATGAATCCAAAATCGGGATTAAAAACCTAATTCTGGATCGTAGGGTCGCAGAATTCGACCAAGACATGCGACCCTATGATCGACCATGTCATCTACCCTAGCCTCTCGGTAAGCTAACAGTGATTCTCAGGGTCACATACCCTCGGGTCACATAAGGACTGACCCTATCATCGACCCTACGATGGAAAATATAATATTTTTTCCAGAATGATCTGAAAATTTTGAAATTTGTATTGATTAGTTGGATTTTGACTTAAGAGAATAATTTATATTGATTGCCTCACATGTGCTATGATCGTTTTCAGACACTACTACCACCAGAACAGGAAATGGTTGGGCGAAGAGGGAATAGAGGAGAACGTAACCCAATTCCCCCACCACCACCTGTGTCGCCAGTCTTTCCCACAGAGCTGCGACCGGTACATGCCACCGATCAGCTCTGTGAGGGTATTTTGTAACCTTGTTGGTTTCCGACCAACATGAAACCCTAAGCAATATATTCTAATGAAACCCTAATAACATTGTAGGACATTGTGACTTCCAGTTTGGATCTTGTGACGTAGAGCAAGCTATCAAACGAGCATCAGGTAAGGGAATCTGACCTAAACCTAATAATTAATGGACAGTAAGTTGTTGTTAATTACCTGAATATATTTGATGTGATGTTTGTGCATATTCACATGCCATCCTTTACTTTCAGTTATTATTGTTCATGCATTGATAGGATGTGATTGTTAAGCATGTGATTGTTTTCGTTAGTGTGTGGAGTGGGGCATGGGTCTGGGATCGCTCCTCACACTAGCACCTTTTGTAGTATTCTGTCTTAACATGCTTGGTACGGGTGGGGCATCAGGGGAAGGTCGTGGTACAGTGGTCTCCGATGTTGATGCTGGTCTGGCCATGGTTATGTGGCATTGTGGTCTCCGAGGTCGACGATGGCTTGTCCACGATGCTTTAGCTCTATCTCTATGCCATAGGGAGTTATGTTGTGATAGTGTCTACCTGCGTTATGTTTCTATCCTAGTGGGTTAGTTGCGGATAGGGCATCAGGGGAGGTGTGGGAATGCCTTAGCTCTATCTCTATGCCGTAGACGACTGTGCTAGGATAGAGCATACATTATTGACATATAGGATTGGTTAGTTGCGAGTCCAGTTTACGAGCCTGGCCAGTAGGGGCTTAGGTACTGGTATGGGTAGAGCAACAGGGGAGGTACGGGGGTATCTTAGCTCTATCTCTATTCCATGATGGGTGCATGTGGGCCAATGGGGGTGTGATCCATGAGGTGCCACACACTCGTGTATAGAGGTGCGGGGGCCACCAAACCTTTCTATAGCACATTGTAAACTTAAAACCAGACCACAGCATAAAATGATTGTTACTCATGCATAATATTGTGAAACTGTCTGATTGTCTTACTGAGCTAAGTTGTGAGCTCACCCTTTGTACGTACATTGTTTTAGATGTTGATGCAGGTTGCACGATGGACGATTACATGAATGCCCTGGCTTATGGCGGTGTTGCTGCATTGGATGTACAGGCAGGAGAGGACGAGCATGACGCTTCATGCGAGTGCCCTTTCTGCGTGTACCTTTGATTGGTTGTATTTATTTATTTTTCATTATTTTTTATTGGATTAAAGAGATGTAATGATATTATATTATTTGTTTGGGTTTGAATAATTGGATATTTTTTTTAACATTATCAATAGATTCTCAATTCATTATATTTTAAAGACTTCCGCTGTATTATGTATATTCTGATTGTGGTTATGTGTAATGATTTGTACGAGTGGACACGGCCTATTCGAGATCCTGGTGTGAACCGTTGGTTCAATGACGGTTCACTCACCATTCTGATTGGATCAGAATTGGGGTGTGACAACTTGGTATCAGAGCCCTCGGGCTCTGTCCAACAAACCATATTGCATTTAACTAAGTCGATGAACTGAGTTAGGAAATATTAAAAAATTTTAATACAAACACACCCTAAGCATTGTTTGATACCTGAGACTGATTAAGAAAGAAAATAATATACTATTCTAAATATGGAACCTAACATGTGCACATACACTAGTTAGGTAAAACATAAATTTTTTTCATTAAAAGAAAAGTGTAGCAAATGAGATTGTGCTACAGGGTACAGTCCACAAACCGGATAGTTACCCTATTATATGAGCAGTCATAAGAGAAGAAAATAAAAGGGGACAATCATGGGGTAGGTGGTCTGGGAGGAATAGGGTCTGCTATATCATAGTCTCGCTCGTAAGCAACCCTGAGCCAGTGCACCTGATCCTGTGTGACTCTGAGACTGCGAGCCAACTGCGCCAAGTCACGGCTCATCTCACACTGAGTGTCCCGGATCTCCATAATCATACCCATCATGGTGTCAGAGGGAGGCTGAGATGGTCCAACTGTAGAGGTAGATGGTGGTGCTGTAGGTGTAGGCTGTGGGGCTGACACTGGTACACCCTCGGCTCTATCCTCGTCAGAATCGCGCTCGAGCTCGGCTGCATAGGCCGCATTGGCTGCTACTGCTGCTGCCGCCGCGGCTGCTACCCTCCCAAGTGGGCGAGGGCGAGCCTCCAACTCGTCACCTCTAACAGGAAGATCAACCATCTCCATCCTCTGAATGGCGTCCCAGTCTATGTCGGAGGTCATAGTATCCTCAACGGTCACCTCGCCTCTCATGCTCACGCCCAGACGACGTAGTAGGAAGGTAATGAGACGACCGTATGGGAGGTTACTGGCCTGATCGGCCATGGTCGCCTGATGCATGGTCCTGATAATGAGATAAGGGAGAGAGACCCGCTCCCCAGTGCAGACGCAATAAGTAATGTACTGAGTGAGATGGGAGAACTCACTATAATGGCTACTCTGGGGCACGATGTTGTGCTGAATAATGCGACTATATACTCGAGGTGCAGGTCTCAAGCTAGCCGCCTTCATGGGAGCTCCAGGGTTTAGTATCTGATCTGCTATCTCTCAACGCAGATCCTCAGTCAGATAGCCCTTCGCTTTGGGAGGGCAATACACTAGGTCTCCATCATTAGGAACCCCTAGAAGGTCGGTCGGCCAGCTGGTGGGTGTTGAATGAGATAGGTACACCCCTGACATAACTAGTGATGCGCAAATCCCTACCCTGGTTGGGATCGTTAATATCTCCATGCAACTCCAGGTTAGCATAGAAATGCTTAACCAGATTGGGACGGGTGGTATCAGTGTAGGATATTACCAGTACCCGCCCAAGCGCGTTGAAGGCAGCTCGCACATCGAATCTCTCCAACTGATCCAGGTTAACCCGGCGTCCAGATTTTATGCTCTTGTTATCAAACCACGGGAATCGAGCCTGTGCTTCTATAGAACGAAATCAGTGCTCGTCAAGTTGGGGAACTGGTGGCTGGGGAGCACGTGAACTCGAGCCATGAGGATGTTTCCCAAGAGCACGTCGGGGAGCCATTTTAATTGCAAAACAAAAGAAAACAAGAAGAAAAGGTTAGAAATTGTCGAAATTTCGGCAGCATAACGACAGTAAATTGGGAAAAAGCCTCAAACTCACCCAAAAACATGGGGAGGAGGACTTACGTAACCCCCACACTCTTCGACAAATCAATCACAAGCATTTACAATAAGAAATTTCAAGAAATTAAGAAAAATCAAGAAATTTCAAAAAATTTGGAAAACCTAGGTCAAAACATGTAAAATTTTGATTTTTATGAAAACCGTTCAGTGAAACCCCAAATTGGTTGAGGGATTTTGCTCTTGGGGGTCCCTAAACCCTTTCCAAGCCGAAGGAAAAGAGTTCCTACGATTGGAACATCTCAATCAATGAAAAACCTAAATTTCTACATATAGACGATATGAAAAAAATTGTAAAAACATGAGAGAGAGGGAAGAGACCTACCTGGAGAAGATGTTCTATGCTTTAAACGGAAGGAATCGGCTTCTAAGGTCACTGGCCGGACTGTAGCAACTCGGTTGGGCAGAGAGGAATCGCCATCGGAGAGAAAAGAGAAGGAAAAATGAGAAATTTTCTCACTTTTCGCGATTTTAAAGCCAATTCTGGGCATACCGGTCGACGGTTTTGTCTATACCGGTCGACCGGTATCTTCCCAGGTGTGCGACCGCTATGTCTCGGTCAGAATTCTAATTCTAACCGGTCGACTATACCGGTCGCAACCCTGTATACAGAGTGTCGACCGGTATGTTGCGACTGGTCAACACCTGAAAAGCCAGAAAAACCCTGAAAATTTTTAAAAATTGGTAGACTTAATTACTTCTTTTTATGACTATTCACCTTATATTGTTCAAGACTAACACCACTATTGCTTCATTCTCATGTGTTATGTCTTCTTCTCAGATTCAAACAGAATAGTCTGAGATGGTGGGCGGAAATGGTCGTAGGGGTCGGAAGCGTCACCAGGCTAGGATGCGCCTCGAAGAAGAAGAACAGGTTGAACAAGGCCATGTTAGAGAGCCAAGCCCGGAAGTTGAGGAGGAACAGGTTCCGAAGTAACAACAAATTTTCCCGGGCCACCTCACGAGAATTCCCGAGACCATTGTTACAAACCTGGTCTATCGGATGCAAGCTCGCCAGAAAAGAATTCCCGAGCGAGATATACGAAGATGTTCAGGCCACCGGGTTCTGTCCCCACTGGAGGTACGCCTGAGTCTGGAGAGAAAAATACTTCACAGCTGATGTAGGGTAGCCCAAGGCCGATGGGCCAAGCACAGAATGTACCACCACCGCACCAGTTTCCGTCGCCTTTGGCGTACCCGGGAGCCTACACGTATCCACCACCATGGTACAGAATGAACACTCAGAGACAACATGATCTGAGCAGAGCGGTGGATAGATTCCTGAAGTTGAAGCCTTCATCATTCACTGGTAAGACAGGGAAACAATTGTGGCCAGCACAGTGGGTTGTAGAGATGGAGAAAAACTTCCGACTGATGACCTGTACAGAAGAGGAAAAGGTCTTATTTGCCACTCATATGCTGAAAGAAGACGCAAATGTTTGGTGGAATTCTACACGGGCATATCTGGAGACGAAACATGCACAAGTAGATTGGGAAGTGTTCAAGGTTGCTTTCTTCGATAAGTATTTTCCAAAGAGCTTCAGAGATCAGATGGAGAAGGAGTTCCTTCATCTACAGCAGTCTCAGTCGACTATGGATGCTTATCAGCAGAGGTACGAGGAGTTATATTTCTTCGCACCGGCGAGTATGTAAGAAGAAGAGACCAAGACACGTAGGTTCACCATGGGACTACGTGGAAGCATCAGAGAGCACAGCTTGGGTCTGGACAAGAAAATCTATAATGAGGCTGTGCAGGTTGTGGGGTGATAGAGTCCAGTCAGCGGGACAGCTTCTTCGCTCAGAACAGGGGAATGAAGAGACCCGCTATTGAGAGTTCGGGTGGCGGTAACAATAGACCCTTCCGCCCATACAGGGCTCAGACCGCTACAGTGCCTGCTAGGAACAATGCGGCACCACTTGTGCCACAAAATGCCGGATTCAACCCAAATATCAAATGTTTCAACTGCCAGCAATTGGGTCATATTGCAAGGACCTTCACTCTACCTAAGAAGCAACCTCCCCAGCAAGGAAGAGTTTATGCGGTCACCACTGAAGAGGCAGCTGCATCACCTGATGTGGTCACTGGTATGACTCTATCCCTTACTATTTGTCTTATTATTCTCATTTGTGTGTATGCGTATATAGAACTAAGGGATGATAAAAAAAATTCCAGGAATTGTTAATGTAGCTGGTATACCTGCCAGAGTACTATTTGACTCTGGGGCCACGCACTCCTTTGTTTTTATTTCTTTTGGGAAGCGAATGGAGTTACCAATCAAGCACTTCAACCCAAGCTTGATAGTTCGCTCTCCACTAGGAGTCGAAGTGGCTTTGACCGAATATTATGGACCATGTACTGTATGTATTGAGGGTCGAGACTTAGAAGCAAGCCTAGTACTACTCGAGATGGCAAACTTTGATGTCATTTTGGGAATGGATTGACTAGGCCATCATTCGGCCGTCCTATTATGTGGTAAAAGGAAGCTTGTACTTATTGACAAAAAGGGAAGGGAATATAGCTTCACTGGGATCAGGCTATCTAGGAAGCGGAAGCTGATTCTCTCCGCCCTAAAAGCTAAGAGATGCTTAGAGAAGGGGGGAGTGGGGTACCTAGTATCGATAGTCGATATCACGGCAGAGTCACACAAGATGGAAGATATAGATGTGGTTCGAGAGTTCCCAGATGTATTTCCCGAGGAGCTTCCAGGTCTACCGTCGGACAGGGCTACAGAGTTTGTAATAGACCTTATGCCAGGTTCGGCGCCGGTGTCCAAAGCACCATACAGGATGGCCCCTACCGAGTTAAAGGAGTTGAAGACCCAGTTACAAGAATTGTTGGATAAGGGTTTCATACGACCTAGCATATCGCCTTGGGGAGCACCTGTGTTATTTGTCAAGAAGAAGGACGGAAGTGTAAGGCTATGCATTGACTACCGTGAACTGAACAAGTTGACTATCAAGAATCGGTATCCTTTGCCTCGAATCGACGATCTGTTCGATCAATTGCAGGGTGCAAAGGTTTTCTCAAAGATTGATCTCCGATCGGGGTATCACCAACTGAAGATCAAGGCCGGAGATATTTCGAAGACTGCTTTCAGGACGAGGTATGGGCATTATGAGTTTCTAGTTATGTCTTTCGGGTTGACCAATGCTCCAGCGTCGTTTATAGAACTGATGAACCGAGTGTTTCATGATATGTTGGATACTTCGGTCATCGTATTCATCGATGACATATTTATCTACTCTAAGGACATGGAGACTCATACAGCACACTTGAGGGCAGCCCTACAACGGCTGAGACAAGAGAAGCTTTATGCTAAGTTCAAGAAGTGCGAGTTTTGGCTGAAGGAAGTGGCTTTCTTGGGCCATGTTGTATCTGAAGACGGTATCAAGGTTGATCCAAGTAAGATAGCTGCTATAGTAGGATGGGAACCACAAAAATCTGTTGCGGAGATTCGTAGTTTCCTTGGGTTGGCTGGTTATTATAGAAGATTCGTAGAAGATTACTCCAGGATCGCTGTTCCACTCACCAGATTAACCAAGAAGGGAGAGAAATTCGTATGGACAGATGAGTGTGAGAAGTGCTTTCAGACTTTGAAGTCAAGGCTAGTCTCTGCACCTATCTTGACCATCCCAGAACCAAGCGTACCGTTTACTTTATATACGGATGCTTCAGGGTTGGGTATTGGGTGTGTATTGATGCAAGGGGAACAGGTGATCGCTTACGCATCAAGACAGTTAAAGGAGCATGAGAAGAACTATCCTACGCATGATTTGGAGCTAGCAGCGGTTATACATGCAATCAAGACTTGGAGACACTACTTGTACAGCGAGAAGTTTCAGATTAAGTCAGATCACAAGAGCTTAACTTATCTTTTCACTCAGAAGGATCTGAATATGAGACAGAGGAGATGGCTGGAATTGTTGAAAGATTATGATTGTGACATCCAGTACCATCTGGGTAAAGCAAATGTGGTGGCCGACGCCTTAAGCATAAAGTGGGCATCGAAACCTGAGGCAGGACCAAGTACAAATGCTGCATTATGTGCCGCAGCTTCAAGTTCAATCGAAGGTGATGAAAATTATATAATTGAAATTACAAAAGATCCAGTCGAGCAAGGCTTAATTCATAAGTTCACCATGATTTTCGCAGCTTTGAAGATCTCACTGGATCTAGTTGATGAAGTCAAGGTAGCAATCCTACAGGATCCTCATCTCAAGACAGTGCAAGAAGACTTAGAGAAGGGTACGAGCAATCCTGACTTTACCTTAGATTCAGACAAGGTACTCAGGTATCGTGGATGGTTATGTATACCTGAGAGTGAAGACTGCAACATCAGAGATCGAGTTATGACTGAAACTCATTACACTCCATATTTGGTACATCCAGGAAGTACCAAAATGTACCATGATTTAAGAAGACTATATTGGTGGAGGGGTATGAAAGCAGATATAGCTCGTTTCGTGTTCCAGTGTCTCAATTGTCAACAAGTTAAAGAGGAAAGGCAGAGACCCACAGGTTTACTACAGCCATTACCGGAACCTGCATGGAAATGGGATTGCATTACCATGGATTTTGTCACTGGCCTACCTTTGACACCAAGGTCAGTGGATGCAGTTTGGGTTATAGTCGATCGACTCACCAAGACAACTCGATTTATTGCGGTCAGACCTCAGTATACCATGGAGAAACTGGCCAAGTTATATGTTGATAATATAGTCAGACTTCATGGCGTTCCAGAGAGTATAGTATCTGACAGAGATCCCCGTTTCACATCAAAGTTCTGGAAAGGATTACAGAAAGCTATGGGAACCAAGTTGAAGTTCAGCACCGCTTTTCACCCTCAGACGGACGGACAGTCAGAGCGAACTATTCAAATTTTGGAAGATATGCTCTGAGCTTGTGCAATAGACTTCAAGGGAGCTTGGGATGAGAAGCTATCACTTATCGAGTTTTCTTATAACAACAGTTATCAGGCTACAATTCAGATGGCCCCATATGAAGCACTCTATGGGAAGAAGTGTCGTACACCTCTGTTATGGAACGAGGTGGGAGAAAGAAGAATTGTAGGTCCGGAGTTCGTTGAAGAAACTTGCCGAGTGATTGATCAAATCAAGGAGAGAGTAAAGACAACTCAAGTTCGACAGAAGCACTATGCGGATAATCGACGTCGAGATCTGGAGTTTGCAGTGGGTGACAAAGTATTCTTAAAGGTATCACCGGTGCGAGGTCTGAAACGGTTTGGTAAGAAGGGGAAGCTTTGCCCCAGGTATGTGGGACCGTATGAGATATTGACCCGACGTGGTAATGTAGCATATCAATTGGCTCTACCACCATCTATGTCCAGTGTTTATAATGTGTTCTACGTATCATTACTGAAGAAGTATGTCAGAGATCCATCGCACATCTTGACCGCTGATCCCCCAGACTTGACTGAAGACTTAACATTCGAAGTGGTGCCTGTGATGCTCTCAAGTCGAAAAGTTCAGCAACTTCGAACCAAGGACAACCATTATGTGAAGGTGCATTGGAGAAGCCAAAATGTGGAGGAAATTACTTGGGAAGAGGAGAGCGCGATGAGGAAGGAGTACCCTAACCTTTTCAACGATCAAGGTACGTTCAAATTTCGGGGACGAAATTTCTTTTAAGGGTAGGGGAGTTGTGAAACCTACATGCAAATTTCAGGACAAATTTTCTTTTAAGGGTGGGGGAGTTGTAAGACCCGTACTCCGTAAACCCGGTCTAAACCTTGGTTTTGATGTCGTGACAGGTCTTTCGATCATCACCGGGCCAGACGGGACGAGCGGATGACAAACATGTATGAAATCGGACCAAAGACGATCAAATCAACATGATTTTATGTTGACCGGTCGATGGTACCGGTCTTGGTACCGGTCGACCGGTCAACTCTGCGCAGCTGAATGTGGAAATCCAGAAATTGACTTCTGAGGGTCCCACTTTCCTGATTTCGAATCCTAAGACTTTCCTAATCCTAATAGGGTTACTAAACCCTAATTCTAGACTATAAATACACCCTTAAACCTCCTCAAACCCTTTCCATTGTCTCTCACAAACCCTAGAGAAGAGAAAGAGGTTGGAAAGGAGAAGGAGCTAGGAAGAAGAAGAAGGTGCCGCCATTACCGTTCGACGACGCTCACGCTACGCCAGTCAACGGTAAGTGTTTGAATCAATCTTCTTACCCTATGTTAGTTGTGTGGGTGGATTAATACCATGCAAAGTAGGTATTAATCTAAAACCCTAAATTGGCCAATAAACCCTAAGTTGCTGTCAAACCCTAGATTCGAGTTTCGAGATGACATTCATCGAAACGAGACTTGAATGAGTTTGGGATAACTCTAACTCCAAGTTTAGACTTATAATGGATAGGAGCAACCTGGGAAATCTATGGAGGATGATCTTCGGTAGTCAAAAAACCCATGTATGGTCTTCCGGAGACATACCGATTGCACATAGTGCGACCGGTATGTTGCCACCGGTATCCCTCGGGAGGCTGGTCTGTGGGGACCGGCTGACCATACCGGTCGCCAGTCTTTCCCACAGAGCTGCGACCGATACATGCCACCGGTCAGCTCTGTGAGGGTATTTTGTAACCTTGTTGGTTTCCGACCAACAGAAACCCTAAGCAATATATTCTAATGAAACCTTAATAACATTGTAGGACTTTGTGACTTCCCGTTTGGATCTTGTGACGTGGAGCAAGCTATCAAACGAGCGTCAGGTAAGGGAATTTGACCTAAACCTAATAATTAATGGACAGTAAGTTGTTAACTACCTGAATATATATGATGTGATGTTTGTGCATATTCACATGCCATCCTTTACTTTCAGTTATTATTATTGTTCATGCATTGATAGGATGTGATTGTTAAGCATGTGATTGTTTTCGTTAGTGTGTGGAGTGGGGCATGGGCCTAGGATCGCTCCTCACACTAGCACCTTTGTAGTATTCTGTCTTAACATGCTTGGTACGGGTGGGGCATCAGGGGAAGGTCGTGGTACGGTGGTCTCCGATATTGATATTGGCCTGGCCATGGTTATGTGGCACTGTGGTCTCCGAGTCGATGCTGGCTTGTCCACGATGCTTTAGCTCTATCTCTATGCCGTAGGGAGTTATGTTGGGATAGGGTCTACCTGTATTGTTTCTATCCTAGTGGGTTAGTTGCGGATAGAGCATCAGGAGAGGTGTGGGAATGCCTTAGCTCTATCTTTATGCCATAGACGGCTGTGCTGGGATAGATCATACATTGATGACATATAGGATTGGTTAGTTGTGAGCCTAGTTTGTGAGCCCTAGCCAGTAGGGGCTTAGGTACTAGTATGGGTAGAGCATCAGGGGAGGTACGGGGGTATCTTAGCTCTATCTCTATTCCATGATGGGTGCATGTGGGCCAATGGGGGTGTGATCCATGAGGTGCCACACACTCGTGCATAGAGGTGCGGGGGCCACCAAACCTTTCTTTAGCACATTGCAAACTTAAAACCAGACCACAGTATAAAATGATTGTTACTCATGCATAATATTGTGAAACTGTCTGATTGTCTTACTGAGCTAAGTTGTGAGCTCACCCTTTGTACGTACATTGTTTTAGATGTTGATGCAGGTTACACGGTGGACGATTACATGAATGCCCCGGCTTATGGTGGTGTTGCTGCGTTGGATGTACAGGCAGGAGAGGACGAGCATGACGCTTCATGCGAGTGCTCTTTCTGTGTGTACCTTTGATTGGTTGTATTTATTTATTTTTCATTATTTTTGATTGGATTAAAGAGATGTAATGATATTATATTATTTGTTTGAATTTGAATAATTGGATATTTTATTTAACATTATCAATAGATTCTCAGTTCATTATATTTTAAAGACTTCCGCTGTATTATGTATATTCTGATTGTGGTTATGTGTAATGGTTTGTACGAGTGGACACGGCCTATTCGAGAGCCTGGTGTGAACCGTTGGTTCAATGACTGTTCATTCACACCATTCTGGTTGGATCAGAATTGGGGTGTGGCAGATGGTCCTTGGCAATCATGCCCTAACAATGACCAACAAACCTTCAAGGAGATTTGGGATGGATTACATTTGGTTAACCGATCGTCAAGGTTTGGAGAAGATAGAATCCTTTGGAAGAAACATAATACCTTGGTTCTTACTTTTACGATCAAAGAAGGGTGGAATGTAGTGTGTGACACCCCCTTCCCAAGTGAGGAAAACGAATCACTGGTCGGCACATACATTACATGAGACATGAAAAACCTGTAATATTTTTCTTTTTTATAACTTATAATACCTGCTATATTATCATCAACTTTGAAACATAAACATTTGTTAACACTTACAGTGGAAGACTTAAACTTATATACATTAATAAAGCTAGTGGCAAGAAATATCCTTTACGCTTTACATTATAATAAACTCTATACAAATAGAAATACATCCATGAATAACTTTTAACAATAAAATGTCAAGATAGGACAAATATCCCACTTGGACTTTTATTTGCCATTTAACTCTTTTCCCTGCACTCACTGTAATCACTTGTAAAACATGTGAATCAACTGGAGTGAGCCAAAGCTTAGTGAAATGATTAACCACTTGGTAGGAATACATGCAATAAACAACATAATAAACATGACATAAAACATGGGATTTGACTTGATCTTGTATTTCTGTATAATTTCATTAGTTTAATAATTATTTGTGTTCATGGTTTCTTGTCCTCTTAACTTGACTGAATATTTCTTTTTTCTTGTATATTTCTTTATCTTCTTATCATTCCTTGCTCTGGACTTGCTTGTTCTCTGTTCTTACAGTTTTAACTCTGGTTTCACATGACATACTATCTTACTTGTCACTGCTTAACCTATATCTATCTATACAGGCTTGTCCTGACTATATGCTATTGTTTTAGGCTCAACGGAAGTCTCCATTTTTTGCCACACTGTATACTTGACTACTTTTTAACATGACTAAACTTGCTTACTGTTATATTTGTACTCTACAATTTTCTCTCATGACTTATTTACTTGCTAACATGCCTGGACTCAATGGATGCTTTTGTTTCTTGTCAATTTGCTATCATGCTTTGACTCAATGGATGCTTCCATTTTTTGTCACTTAATTGGCTCACCGGATGCTTCTGTATCTTGTCATTTGTTTGACTCACCAGATGCTCCCATATCTTGTTATTTATTTGACTCACCGGATGCTTTAGTATCTTATCACTTGTTTGACTCACCAGATGCTCCCGTATCTTGTTACTTGTTTGACTCACTGGATACTCTCGAATCTTGTCACTTGCTTAACTCACCGGATGCTCCCGTATCTTGTCACTTGCTTGACTCACTGAATGCTCCCATATCTTGTCACTTATTTGATTTACTGGATGCTCCCATATCTTGTCACTTGCTTGACTCACCGGATGCTCTCATATCTTGTCACTTGCTTGACTCACCGGATGCTCCCGTATCTTGTCACTTGCTTGACTCACTAGATGCTTTCGTATCTTGTCACTTGTTTGACTCTGATACACATGCACTCCTAAACTAATTTCTAGGGCCTTTCATTCTGTGTGACATGTATTTGTATCTTACTGTTCATACCTGTCATATCTTGTTCATGAAGATACAAATTTCAGTATTTCTCATGTTTTCATGACAATTTTGTATTTCTTTTGTCTAACTACTTGTTCATCATGTAATACATGTTGCTGTCCACACTTTTACCTTGTCTAAAGAGGTACTTAAATCCCTATTTTCCCTCTTTTCTTGTCATTCTTGAGCTTTCCATACGTTAATACTTAATGGTGTATAACCACAAGTTCTTGCAGTATTTTTCTTGGGTTCTAATGCACCTTGGTTAATGAACTTGTTAAATCTACTTTTAACTTGTTTTATTATATTCTTTTGTAATGGGGAAACTACTAGCTTTAGATACACAACCATTCTTGAGGTAATTCTGGCCATGAACATATTTTCTAATATATATCACATAATATCAAGTTTGCTGTCCATACATTCAACATTAACCATAGTGAGGCTTGAGTACATTAGAAACATCATGTAAACATCTAAAACATTGTAACTAGGGGTGCAAGTTTTACCCTGACAACCCGAACTGGCCCAAACCCGCCCTAAACCCTCAGGGTTAAAGCTAACCCAAACCCAAATAGGGCTGAGTTAGGGCCCAAATTTTGATCAACCCTGGTAGGGGTGGGTTGGGTTAGGGTTGACCCCCTGGGTTAAGCCCGACCCGACCCGGCGCGACCATATATATGTTATTTGACATATATATGTTATTTGACAATTTGTTGTATGTTTCAAGGCCAATCAGCGTCAATCCGGCCCTGAATCATGGTTAATCAGAGTTAACCCGGCCTAACCAGGCCCTGTCAGGGTCAATCAGGGTAGGTTAGGGTTAGAACCAACCCTGCCAAGGTCAAGGTTAGGATTGTACATTTTCTGACCCTGGCAAGGTTGGGCTGGGTTAGGGTTAAGTTTTAATAGTCAAAGTCAAGGTTAGGATTTTGAAAAACCCAGCCCAACCCAGCTCTGTTGCAGCCCTAATTATAACATTTGTATAGATATGTATGCATACTTTCTATAAAGAACAGCTGTAAATAACATTTCCAACCTTGAGATTCCTTACACTCTATAACATGCCATTCTACATAATAGGGATTACCACTCACCTTGTTAGTCAAGAATCCCTTTACAAGTTTCTTAAACAAAGCAAAAGCTTTAAATACAGTAATAAGGAGTTCTTCTAATTCCTATATCAATAGTCAATAATTTTCATTCATTGTTTGCATGAACCCCAAATTCAACATCAAAACCTTTAACATAATCTTGATACATACCTGCAGCCTTATCACAAATTTGAACCTCTTGCGAACTGTCAATCACTTGTTTTTCCCATTTTCCTCTATGCTATCCATGCAACATCATTTAACTCGTTAGTGCTTGGCTAAGCTATAGAACTCACACTTACAATTTAGATTATGTTATGATTCAGTCTTAGTGTCCCCTTGACATATATAGTTTGATGCTTAGTTAAGTCCCTAATGAAGGAACTCCAACAAGTTAATCACAAAACATGTTATAAAAAACAACATTGCTGTCACATGGACCTTCAACCCTTTTATAATGTATTTGGGTATGAGAAACCCAGAGAAAATTTCTAAAATTTGATCCACAAATGCCCTACAGGTCAATAAAGATCCTTGAGAAGAATCCACATCAAAAATCATTAAAACTAACGATGAACAGATTTTTTAGTCATTTATACTAACTTTCACATAAATTTTGGGTAGAATAAAGTCCGAATTTGGGTGCTTATTCTAGCACAAGACGTACTCCTTTCAAAGACCTTTCTAACTCATTAAGAATTGCTCAATTCTGAGTTGCATGTAGAAAGTTATGCCCCTTGGACTGAGCAAGAGCCAGTCCATGACGGGTTAACCAACTTTTTACAAGAAACACAAAATTTATGCAATTACTAAACTTTACATGGATTTTTCTCTTAAGCATTAACTCTTAACAACTCAGAGACCATGTGATCATCATTGTTAGAGAAAGTGAATATCATTAAACTTGATCTTAGCATCCTTTTCTCCAATTCTTTTGCATGCATTATACATGATTTCTATTACAATAAGAGATTATGATGAACAGGTTTACTATTCAACATCCCTAACCTCAAGAACACAAACCATATCTGAAAATAATTTACACCTTTGATTTGTTATACTTGCATTCAATCATTTACCTCTTAGAAGTGTTAGAAACTTACCTCACAAGTTCATAGGCTGATTACCAAAGCTTGTATCCTGGAATCACCAACCATAGACCAACTCTTCTTCACTATAAACCCAAATTTCTGCAACTCTCTTGCTTTTTCTCTTTCTTTTCTTTTAACTTCAATCTTAATGGAAATTTTTCCTCTATAACATCAATATCTCCGAAACTTCACCTTCACCAACAACCAACAACACCATTACACCCGAAAAGCACAAGCAAACCAATTTTTTTTCTCACTTACAAGAGCAATGGAGTTCCTCTTCCTCCTTTCACGTTTTTTGCTCTTCCCAAAGAGTTGAAAATGATATTGTCATTGTTCTTCTATAATTTTCCCAATTTGTCTAATTCTCACTAAGCCCTATTATGTAAAATTCTTACTCTACCCCCATTAGTTCACCATTGCATGCATGAGCTGTCCACTTCCTTGGGTACTCTCCAAAAATCCTTGGACCATTCTACCCTCCAGAGATTCCATTTCATAAACATGTAAAAACCCATTTTTAGCAAAAATACCCTTTTATTTTAGGGACCAAAAATACCCTTGACAAGAGTCTAATATCACAACATGCCAATTTCAATCTCCCTTTATATCCTTATTCAATTCCCATATTACATAGATGTCATTAATAATAAAATAATCCTTTAGAGATGAATCCCACCAATAGTGAGCTGCCAAGTCATCAAATATTCACACTCATCATTCTACTAGCTAAAACCACATATACTTGCCACTTCATGTGCCATGTAGCTTCCACATCACCCATCACATTCTCTTTATATTTCCATACCCAATAATCGATTGCCACCTCATCAAGTGGAACCCACTCTTTGTTGGTCTACAAAATAACCTCCAAAAATGCTTCTCATGAGTCTTGAACACTAGGCCTCATACCATACAATCTTGAGACTAAAAGTATAATACTAGTCTGCTAGGCTAGTTCATGACATAGTCCTCACAATCAAACATCTTTACATTCTTCCAAGCCATTCATCTACCAAGCAATATTAAGCAATTAAGTCTAGGCCTAGCCAATTACAACCACACACATACTTAGACATAATTTTATAAAATTCCATTCATTACATGAATCAAGAGCATCAACCAATAACAAGAAACACTTAGTAACATAAAATATACCTTAGGAAACTCTAGGAAAAATTACAAGAATACCCCTAATATCACATTTCACCTATTTACCTGTCAAAATGTGAATACCGATTAGCATAACACCTTAGCTGGGCTGGGGTGTTACACAGTGAGATCTAGAAAGCTGAAAGTGCAGTGGGGAAGTGTTATTTAATTCCCCAGCAACATTCCAAGACACTCGTTTACAACTTGGAGAGGGTGTCTAGATGCCACCAGCTTGCCATCAAAATAATTTTTGTATCCCCCATGTGCAGTTTCTGTTGGAATGGGAGACTTACGAAGGTGCATCTCTTCCTTAAATGCTCTTACTCAAATTTCATTCGGCTGCAATGTTTGAAACGCTGCCACCCTTGTCCCCCTCCATCGGCTAATTTGGAGAGAGGTACGTCTTGGATTGTTAGAACCTTTGGCAACCTTAGTTCCATATGGTATGTTGCATACCTGGTGTTTTGTGCCATAGTTCATCATATCTAGGACAGAAATTCCAAAATTTTCACTTCCTCATCCAAGCCTAAGGAGCAAATAGTCAAAAGCATTATCAAGGAGATTCAAGAAAAGGTGTCCACCATGTCCTTAAAAGGCCTCCGCTCGGTAATTGAATTATTTATTGCAGCCAATTGGCAAATAGATGTTCACTAATGGTCTAAGCATTTTGTTTGTAATGGGTGTGTGGTTCTCTTAGGTATTTTCGTCATTATAATTTTTTTTTTTTGGCTGCGGCCTTGTTAGGCTCCCCTTTTTGTGGGATGCTTGTAGTGTTCTCCCTTCATTTTGGGTATCAATAAAGCATCTATTTACCCAAAAAAATAAAAAAATAAAAAAAGATGGCTTTTAGGCCCTAGTTTCCTCTAGCTCCCAAAAAGGAACTGAACACAAAACACACTAGCCAAATATTCACTAACCATTCATCCAACAGCTGATAATTCCGTGCTATCCTCTTGCCCCTTAGAGTAAAGAGTGGGGCAGTGGGATACATCACCTTTGACATCCTCTATTACTGTGCAAAGAGGTCACACCTTATTAGGGAAGAATCTGAAGTTTCTCTCCATCTACAAATGAGAGATCGTTGTACAAAAAGCCACCTTGGCAATGCTACTAATCTCGTCACCCCCAAACTACTATACCATCCATTATGCTTCAATTTTAGCATTTGCAATCAAGACCCTTGCGGCACCTTAAACCAGCGATTTCTGGTAGGCGTGGTCACATGCAGAAGACAATTGCAGATAGGTTGTAGTTTCTGTTTTTACGTTTGGGAAAGGAGAAGACAACTGTTCACAATAGTAAAAAGCTGTCTCCAATAAAATGGTTAATTAAAAAGAGGCTTACCGGTATCAACAGTAGCCTTAGATTACATTATATTTTGTCAGCTATTTGTTTTTGTACAAAATCCAAAGGGGAAGATTTATTCATCTAGATGTTGTCATCTACTTGGTGACAATATACAGAATTTTTCAATTTATATTTAGAATCTAATTTTAAAGGGTATGTCAAGTTGTAGGCACCCAGTTGTGCATCTGATTTGAGAAGGTAGTTTTGGTATTTAAGGGGAGTAAAATGTAAGATCTAACAGCGTACAACCGCGGTAACAATGTCTGGTTGTAACCGAGTCCAGACAAAGCCATATTTTAAATTGAATTTGGACACATCCAATTGATTATCCATTTTTTTAGCTTAAGACAACTTATTGGTTTCCAGTTCCCTGACTTCCCCCAGCATGAGGAAAGACTGCTTCAGTTCATGAGGACCAGACTGAAGGTCTCCAGTCACATGCTGCAACTCAACCAGGATCTGATTCAGAAAATATCTCTATAGAGTTGATTTCCACTATGCAAATATATATATATATATATATATATATATATATATATATATATATATATATATATATATATATATATATATATATATATATATATATATATATATATATATATAGTTCAGGCAGTGTAGAATCACTACAACGGCTGTGGGGACGACTGAGGGCTATGGAAACAGCTAAGGTGTCATTTAATGAAATGGAAACAGTGGATGCTGTACTAGCAAAGTATGATCAAAATAAGAATGATGCTCCTTTCAGTCAGGTACAGCGTAAAAGAAGAAGATCACCCAAGTGGCTAATTCTAACTTGGGTAATGGAGGTAAGAAAAAGAAGACTGTTTCCAAATGAAAGTCTTGTATTGGAATATTAAGGGTGTCTCGAACCCAAGATCAAGATTATAAATAAAAAATGTTGTGAAGGAGCAATATCCTTATCTTATTTGTTTAGCTGAGCCACTGGTGTCACCGACTAAGTACCTGAAGGAGCAATTTCCTTATCTTATTTGTTTAGCTAAGCCACTGGTGTCACCGACTAAGTACCCAAAGGCTATGATGAGTAGAATGCGTTATAGTGCTGATGTTATTTCAAATAGTAGATCAAATAAACACCCATATCTCTGGCTGCTTTGGAGAAGGGATATGAAGAGGCCTACTATGTTGATGTCTTCCCCTCAGCAAATAACTATTTCTGTTGAACTGGATAGTGTGACATGCCTTTTGACATTTGTTCATGCAGATAGTTTTAAAGTGGGAAGAAGGGATTTATGGCATGATTTGGCATCTCTGAGAAGGCCTATGGCTCCATGGCTAGTTTGTGGTGATTTTAACTGCACACCGTTTTCTCGTGAAAAGTGTAGCTCTGGTGTGTTTAACACCTTTGCAGCAGATGAATTTGCTGCTTGCATTGACACCGTACTATTGACTCGTCTTCCATCTTCTGGATTGAAGTATACATGGTTGAACATAAGGGTTATTGGAAATGTGAAGGCTGTGCTTGATAGAAGTTTATGTAATGACCTATGGTTGGCCAAGTTTGAAAGTAGCTTTCAAAGAATACTTTCAAACACTATATTTGACCATTGTGTTTTATTCGTGAGCTGCTCTTCAGTTCCAAGACTTCAAAATATGCCATTCAGAATGCAGAGGTTCTAGTTAGAACATAAAGATTTTATGTCTGTGGTTAAGGATGCTTGGGTTGTCCAGTGTGTTGGAAACCCATACCTAGTCTTAATGAAGATGTTGAAGCATCTTAAACAGAGGCTTAAACATTGGTCAAGGGAAGCCTTTCCTAGGATCAATGAGTAGCTGCATTCAGCCCAAGTGGAGCTAGAGGATGTACAGGAGACTGTACAAACGATTGGGTGTAATTGTACTTTACAGGAAATGGAGTGCATGGCTGTGAAAAAGTATGAGCAAGCTCTGGATTTACAGGATAAATTATGAAAGGAAAAGTCAAGAATACAGTGGTTAAAGGAGGGTGACAGAAATACTAGTTTCTATCATTCCTATGCACGTGATAGAAGAAGGAAGAGTACAATTAGATTCTTGAAATCTGATGAAAGGATATGATTGATAATATGGATGATTTGAAGAATCATGTGGTTGACTATTACAAGAAGTTGCACACTGGGATCTACTAAATGCAATGATCTTTTGGAGATTATTCCAAAGATATTAGATAAGGAGTCTTCTATTGCTTTTGATGCAATGCCTACAGCTGAGGAGGTAGGGAAAGCTATCTTTGGGTTAAACTCTGAGAGTGCACTAGGTCCTGATGGGTTTCCATATAAATTCTTCCAATATTATTGGAGTATTATGGGGAATGATATAGTGTCAGCAGTGTGTTCTTTCTTCAGGACAGGTCACATTCCAAATGGGTTGAATAATAATTTTATCACTCTAGTCCCTAAAACTAGTGGTGCAATGAAGTTGTCTGAGTATAGGCCTATTTAGGTGGGAAATTTCATCTATAAAATCTTGCCTAAGATTATGTCAATGTGAATGGGCATGTTCTTAGGGAACTTGATTTCAAAGGAGCAGGGAGCCTTCGTTAAAGGAAGGCTAATTCAGGACAACATAGGTCTTGCATCGGAATTAGCCACCTTAATGAGGAGAAGATCAAAAGAAGGAACGATGGCCCTTAAGTTGGATATTCAGAAAGCTTTTGATAGTACCATTGAATGGAATTTTCTGTTTGATGTATTGAAAGCCTTTGGGTTTTCGGAGTGCTTCATTAGCAGGTTGACAACTCTCTTTAAATCAGCAAGGATGTCTGTGATGTTGAATGGAGGTCATGTTGGATTCTTTGAAGCAAGCAGGGGCTTTGTCAAGGAGACCCTTTGTCACCAATGCTATTTGTTCTTGCAGAAGAAGTACTGTGTAGAGGACTGAAGGAGATGGTTCACTGAGGAGCTTTAAAGAATATTAATTGTAGGGGCTCATAACCACCTTCCCATTTATTTTTTACAGATGACATTTTGTTCTTCCTACAGGCTTGAACCTATGATGCATGGTCTCTCAGTGTGATGCTCCAGTAGTATTCTGATTACTCAAGATAGAAGGTGAATCCATCAAAAAGCAAGTGCTTCTTCTATGGAATTCCTATTGCTAAAAGGAACGAAATTTAGTCCTTTTTGGGGTACTCTGAAGGGAAGTTTCCAACGAAATATTTGGGGGTGGAAATTTTCAATGCAAAAATAAAGAAATAATATTTCTTACCAGTTTTGGATAGGCTCAAGAAGAAGTTCTCAATAATGGAAGGCTGCTAAGCATGGCTAGAAGAGTGGAGTTGGTGAAATCAGTAATCAGCAGCATCTTTATTCACATTTTTTTCTATCTATAAATGGCCTAAAACTGTATTACAAAAAGCTGAGATGTGGATGAAGAACTTTACATGGAGTGGGGATCCAAATCAAGGGAGAACTATAGTTGTGAATTAGAAAAAGGTTAATAGACCTAAGCAAGAGGCTGGACTTGGCATTAAAAGTCTACAGGAGGTAAACAACTCTCTGTTGTCTAAGTTGACTTGGAGGGTACTCACTGAGAGTTCCTTATTTGCATCCTTTATGCGGTCTTAGTATTTGATGGCGAATAATGCCTTCAAACGCACTTCCGAAACATCAGCAATATGGAAGAGTATGAAAGGGACTTGGAACTGGACATCTCAGCATATAAGATGGATATTGGGTGATGGTAAAACAATCAATTTTTGGACTAATAAATGGCTGGGATTTGAGTCAATTGCAGACATCCTGAACATTCCAATGTCAAGAAGACTGAAGCTGGTTGCAAAGGTGGCAGATTATGTGAAGGATGGGGATTGGCATTTCCCAATGGTAGTTTCTCCTATCTTGTAAGAAATCATAAATAGAATTTCTGATTTCACCATTATTCATGGACTCAATGACAAACTTGTATGGTCCTTAGAGGTCAATGAAAAGTTTTCGATTTCTTCAGCATGACACCATAACTGAAATTCAGATAAGAGGCTAACGTAGTCTAAGGAAGTATGGAGCAAAAACATGGAGCCGAGAACATCAGTGTTTGGTTGGAGATGGTATTGTAAGAAGCTTCCTACAGATGATTTAGTGTGAAGGAAACAGGTACCACTCACTTCTAGATGTTACTTATGCAGGCAATCTGATGAAAGTTTTAATCATGTTTTTTTTGGAATGCTGGTTTGCCAAAAAAATATGGTTAAAACCTTGGCCATATATAATCTTAGATGGGAGGGATTCCAAACACCTGATTTGCTATTTGATTGGTGGAAAAGGAAGGAAAGACTAGTACCATCAAAGGAGATATGGATGCCCTTATTGTTTATAACTTTGGAATATATTTGGAAGGCAAGGAATATGGCATGCTATGATGGAATCAGGCTAATGCCAAGAAGAGTACTGTATGATGTAAGGGTTAAAATGAAAGCTTCTTCAGAGCTAAAACCATGTGAAGTCAGAAGGATGGAAGATTTACATATCAAACAATATTTTAATTTCAAGACAAAAGGAAGTAGTGTATAAGTAATTCGACCTGTATTGTGGACCAAGCCTAAAGGAAGGTGGTGCAAACTTAACATTGATAGGTGCTCTTTGGGAAACTCAGGAGATGCAGGAGCAAGTGATGTGTTTCGGGATAGTCATGGGATTGTCTTGTTAGCTTTTTTGGCCTTCTTGGGGCAAAAAATTAATTACCAAGCAGAACTACTAGCTACCATGGAAGGGTTGAGCCATGCATTGTATGAATTGAATGATTCAAAAATTGTGGTGGAGTGTAAGATTTTTCAGATCTCCCTTGGGTTTTTCCCATGGGATTCCCATGAACCCTAACGAACACACCACACAGATTACTAGAATACAATGGGTATTGAAAAGAGATGATAAGACACATACCTCTTGCTGTAGATTGATTTTTGACCGTTTTCTTTGCTTTGAATGCTTGGATCAGAGTCTTCCATAGCCTGTCGGGATCCCTTGACCTTCTCTCTGCGTATGGAAACAGGAGAAGAAAATAATACCGTGGCTGTGGGGACTCTAACCATTGGTATTTATAATACCAACCCCAACCCTGGACCAGTCCCACAGTGGACCAGGTTGGTCCATCTCTAATCATACTTAAACCGGTCTACCTGTAACTAGACTCCCACTGAACCAACTAACCTTATAATTAATTTAGCCCATAAAAATATCTTACAATCTCCCACTTGGGCTATATTAATTATAAATTCACCATTGATCCAATATGGCCATGGAATCTAATTACACCAAAACCATCATTTACTTTGATCTAGTCATCAAGCCTACCAATGTCGAACAACAGCGGAAAGTACTCCTACACATCCGGTGTATCCCCTTCTATCAGTCACATACAGAGGTCTACTTAATGACATAAATCACTTTGAGATGAATACTTAAGTCCAATGATCGAATTACCACAATCTCGTTACCTTAAAATCCTTATAGCTCAACGCACTTTGATATTATCCAACTTTATATAGGCAAACCGCCTCCAATTTGAACTAATATCATACTTTAGCTTACCGCCTTCTTTGACTAAATACCGCCTTATAATTTTGACATGTCTTAAATAATCAATAATACATATAAGCAATGAAATTAATGCTTACTGATAATCCTGCCCATTAAACCATAGTCAACATAAACAATCACTGATAAACCATCAACTACCAGATCTCTACTAATCAAGCAGATCTAAACACTCCCACTGACTACGAGAATCTAAAGACTCCCACAGATATTACAAATTTCAAAAGAATATATAAACTAATAAAATGTCTTCATTTAAATTTAATATGAAATTTAGTTCTATCAAAACATGTCAAATAAAACCTTTTAAAATAAATAACTGAACTATAAATCAATAAATAAATATCCAAAAATAATCTAAAGACAAATGTATTAAACGACATTATCATTTGGTGTCTTCTTTCTCTGGTGTCTCAGTTTCCTTCTTCTTCTTCTCTAACCAAGCTTCTCTTGCCTTACACTCTCTCTTCATGTGCCCCTTCTTATGGCACCAAAAACATTCAACATCACTCATATCCCTATCATAAGTTTTTCTTTCTTAAAGGAGTGTCTATCTTTTCTATAAGGTCCTACCCCAACCTTTCCTTTACCCTTATCTTCTCTGGAATGATGACTAGTGACATTGACACTTTCGAATCTATTCTTTAGTCTCATTTCTTCTTTAGTGCAAACAGAGATTAATTTGTTCATATCCCATTCTTCTTCATGAGTATTATACGCCACTTGTATCTAGTAATACACTTCAGATAACGAGGATAAAGCACAATGGATCACGAACTCATCATCAACGTTTATTCCCATGCCTTTAATCTTCTCAGCAGTAGCAGCAAGCTCCATGAAATGATCTTTGACACTTCCATTACTGTCAAACCTTGCATTAGTAAGCTTGTTCATCAAGGTGCTTCTCTGTCCTCTGTCAGAAAGCTCAAACTTCCCTTTGATCTCTTTTAAAAATTCTTTAGCTGCTTCCTTGGCTTGAACACCATCATGCATGGTTTCAGGAATGGCCTGCCTCATGAGTAGCAAAGACTTTTTATTTGCTGTCATCCATCTTGTCATTTCCTCCTTCTCTTTTAGGGTACTAGTATCAGTGATGGCAGTAGGTTTATCCTCTTTAAGCGCCATATCTAAGTCAATTAAACCTAGACTCACTTCTAGCTATTCATACCACCTTTTAAAACTCATCCCAGACAGGGAAGGAATAGTAACTATCAAACCATGTAGCATAGTCACAAGGATGGACATCCTGGGAGATACAAACCATCATCACCATATGAGTTCAAGCAAAAAGATCAAGTAATAAAAAACCATGTGAAACTCATACAAATACATGCAATTATATTTACTTCTACTTTGTCCCAAATAAAAAGAAATAGACATCAAAACCCTCTTTGAGACAACCATACTTAGATGAAACCATCAATGCATGAGATTAAATACATATCAACCAATAGAAATTTGATATATACACCATTTACTTGCACTAACCATATCAACCATTAATGCAAATAAATATCCTTTTTTTCTAAGAGTTTACCAACTACACATTCTCCTTTGGAATAAACATGTAGTGGTCTTTTCAGTTTCTGTGCAGTGACTGCGAAAGAATAATGACTCTCAAAAATCCCACCACCTTTGGGTTAATGAGACCCCCTAAAGTCAAAACCCTTTCAATTCATGTGCATGAACATACCTTTAACTTTGACAATGCCACCTTTGGGTTAACACTGTCTTTCTTAGCTGTTTTTCACACCATGGAGAAGAGTGTAATAAAAATATATCATTTATTGTATATGTAAATACACAAATTTGGGGTTTGAGGACTACCATGTTGGAACTGAGTGTACCACTTTAGCGGATTCCACCCAATCTTCACATGACACCCACAAACCTTAATTTGATCAAAACTTGACAATGCCACCTTTGGGTGTACATCGCCCTTACACAAGCATTTACAAATACATGAACTTTGAATTTGAAGACATCATGATGAAACTAGGTGTACCACTTTGGTGGGTTTCACCCAATTCCATAATGATATCCCCAAACCCTACTTTGCAGCACATTGTGGGTCAATAAATAAAATCTCATACACACATAATGTAAGACCCGTATCGAACTAACCGGTCTTACCACCTTGTACCAGGTCTACCAATCATGTTCGAACCAAGTGGACCAAGTGCGTGAAGGAAATAGCAAGACCAGGTATTAAACTGACCCAAAAACAGTAAAATAGGGGGTAGGGTCGCATACCCAAACAGGCAGGGTCGACCCCACCTCATTAGGAAGTCAGACCCCTGAAATTTTAACAGGGGGTCGGAAAATTTAGACCTGAGGGTCGACGGGATCTCCGACCCCCTCATCGACCCCCTCTTTGCCGACAGAAATCGTAAATAAGAAACTTTCCAAATTTCAAGGGGATTCTTTCCTAATCTCAATGGGACTTATTTTGAGAGATTCTCCTCTATAAATAGGACGTCCCTTAGCCTCTTTCACTCCTTTTGAAACCCTAATTGAAAGTGAGAGAAAGAGAAGAGAAGGAGAAGAGAAGGAAAGTTGGAGAAGAAGACTAAAGAGAAGAATTCAGAGAAACCTCTGAATCTCAGCAAACCTAAGGTATGGGTATGCTTCCATTAATAATTTAAGACCTTAGAATAGTTCATGAAGAGGGTATGATCTAGGAGAAACCCAAATCATCCATCCATGGGAGGATTCAATGAAATCCATGGAGGAAATCATGGTAGGCAAAGTAAGGAAGAAACCTAGAGTTTTAAGCCATAGAACAAGCATAGAATGGATTGTGGAAGTAAGCCATAGGACCCAAACATGAAAGAATGGAGTGTAGGATGAAATTCTCGACTCAATCCACGGGGGGTCGCACATGGGGTCGATTGGGAATCGACCCTACCAGACCACAGGATCAACCCCCAGCTTTCGTGAAGTCCAGGGATGCGGTGGTCGCACCCAGGGTCGATGGAACATCCGACCTTGGCTCGACCCTACCCCTGGGGGTCGCAGAAAACTGCTACCCTACCTGCGACCTGTCCTATGACCCTCGCTTAACAGCAAGCCTAAAATTATCGGAATGACTTCTAACTAAAATCCATCGACTTGTTAGATTTTTCTATTGATATAAAAGTGATTCTTAAAGCTTGAAAGAGGATCTACACTCAAGCAAAGGTGAGGGAACAAGACCTAAACTAATTGGCTAATAATAAACTATTTTTATTTCTTGAGTCCAATGCCATGACTGATTCTATGCGTGTATGCTTGTAATGTGCATTCAACATGTCACCCAATATTCCTGCTATTAATGTTCATGCATATTTAATTCGGTTTATTTATAACATGATGATGATGATGATGCTAGGAATAGACATGTGAATGTTTGTGTGTGGTCAGTGTACTTGATGCGAGTGGGGAATCAGGGGAGGTGTTATGCGATGTTTGATCCGGGCACTTTAGCTCTATCTCTACTCAAGTCTTGTCCACTGACATCGTCGTATCGCCATTACCTTAGCAGAACTATTACATCGTAGGGCATCAGGGGAGGTGGTCTCGGGCCGTGTAGTCTTCGACTCTGTCGGGGGGCCTTAGCTCTATCTCTATGGACGTATTGAGGGATGCTGGGGTGAGGACTTGGGTACACTGTTTGACATTAGGATTGGTTAGTTGCGAGCCCAGTTTGCATGCCCTCGCCAGCTGGGGCTTACGTGTTGGTATGGGTAGGGCATTAGGAGAAGTGTTATGCGACGTTTGATCCGGACACTTGAGCTCTATCTCTATTCCATAGTGGGTGCATGTGGGACGACAATAAACGTTAACCTTTGGCGGCTTCACACACTCGTGTATAGAGGTAAGGCGACCACCGAACCTTTTTATAGCACATTGCAAACTTATATACTAGACCACAGATATGAATTGAATGCATGCATATGTTTGTTGCATTATTTTGTTTGCTCACTGAGCCGTGATGTGTGCTCACCCTTTCGACGTCGAATATTTTTAGTTGAAGATGCAAGTACCACTGTGGAAGATTATATGAATGCTTCTGTGTACAAACACGTTGCTGTGATGGAGGCTGAAGACATAGTAGAGACGCATGACTCCTCATGCGAGTGTAACTCATGCGTTTTCGATTAGATTTTTATTTGAACTATTAAGGAAATGTAATTGATATTTTATTTACTTATGTCTCGGTTAATACAACATAATTTGATATTTTATTTATGATTATCACAGTTAGATTTCTCAGTTCATTTAATATTAAGACTTCCACTATTGTGTATTTATTCTGATTATGGTTGTAGATGTGTATGATTTAATTTAAAAGGACACAGCCTATTAGAGATCCTAGTTGAACCATTGGTTTATTAGCGGTTCATCACACCGTTCTGAATGGTACGAAATTGGGGTATGACACATAACCTTCTACATGCATCTAGTACAAAAATAACTGATAAACAAGCAGAAAACTACAAACCAGACTAATTTGGGGTACCTTTTAATCAAAAATAAATTCCCCAAATCACCAAACTGTGTCAAACTATGTACCAAACTATAGAGCATCAAAATACGAACCCAACGTAAAAAATCACGTCAAAATCCGACGCTCCAAGCGCCCACAATCGTCGATCAAAGTCGGCACTTGCACTCTTGCATCCTGAACCGGTTTCGGGCGGTTCAGCCTGGGTCGGTTCGGTCTGGCCGGGCTCGGTTATGGGCGGACCGAACCCACAAAATAAAATTATTATTATATTTTTTTTAATTTCTTTGGTCCAAGCCAAACCAAATGGTCTAGCCTTTAAATCGAACCGTAAACGACTGGTTCAACCGCCTACCCAACCATCTCGCCATTTGGGTTCTCAGACCCACTTTTTCCAGGTCGGTGGGTTGGGTCCTCGGGCCAAAAAATTGGGTCATCTGGTCGGGTTTTCGGGTAAAATATTTGGTTCGTGGTTTGGTCTCGGGTCACACGTGCAAACCGCACATGAACCCTGAGTCAGGTTCACGGGTCCCCTTGGCCCGGTCGGGCTGGTCTGGGCCCTGGTTCAGTCCTGACTGGCCCAGATTGGCTCGGTCCAGTACCGGACTGATGTCAGCCCTACCCTTTTTTTTTTCCACCGGCACGTGGATCTCATGCACTTTTTCAGGTGGCGCGTGAGAGCGCGTCAGGAATCTTCCGACAACCACCCTTATGTCGCCGGTTCCGTCTCTCCGAGATCTACAATCCTATAAAATTTATTTTACTTTTTAACGGTCCGAAAAAAAAAATTTCAAAGGTCCAAACCCTAGACAGGTTCATACGAAAATTTTGAGAGAAAAATCTCTCCATTTTCCAATCCAATCAAACATAAAGTTTTAACAATGTTTTCCCATCGATTCTAGATCTGTGTAGGTGGCTCTGATACCACTGTAAGATTTTCAAATCTCCCTTGGGTTTTTCCCATGGGATTCCCATGAACCCTAATGAACACACCACATAGATTATTAGAATACAATGGGTATTGAAAAGAGATGATAAGACACATACCTCTTGCTGTAGATTGATTTTCGACTGTTTTCTTTGTTTTGAATGCTTTGAATGCTTGGATCAGAGTCTTCCACAGCCTGTCGAGATCCCCTTGACCTTCTCTCTGAGTATGAAAATAGGAGAAGAAAATAACACCGTGGCTGTGGGGACTCTAACCATTGGTATTTATAATACCACCCCCAACCTTAGACCAGTCTCATAGTGGGCCAGGTTGGTACATCTCTAATCATACTTAAATCAGTCTACCTGTAACTAGACTCCCACTGAACCAACTAACCTTATAATTAATTTAGCCCATAAAAATATCTTACATGGACAACTTGTTAAATAGAGATCCCCCATGGTTTGTTTTGTAGCAATGGAGAGGTATGATGGCAAGATTAGCAAATACTGAGATAAGAATAACACACTGCTTTAGAGAAGCTAATGTTATTGCAGACATATTAGCAAAACGTGGAGCTATAGAGTTAGTTTCTGAGGTATGGACTACATGCCCTGATTTTATAGCAAGGGATGTAGTGTGGAACGCAACAAAGCGTCAAAGGTATAAATTCAATTGACTTTATTTTTTTCCAATGATAGGACTCTGCTGATGACAATGTCGATGGTGGAGCTGTTAGTATCATTATATATGAATTTCTATACTCTTTTATTTTAATACAAATTCTTGTTGTCCTTTAGAAGAAAAAAAAATAAAAATAAAATAAAAAGGAAAAATGGTTTCTCTCCTCCACCCCCCAAAGAATTAGATAATATCCATAACAAGTTATACAATCTAAGAAGCTAATGAGTGGAACAGAGTAGTCATCATGAGGACTACTGTAATAACCTTTTCCATTTGGGACAAGAAGAAGAAAATTAAGAAAACGGTCCCCTCTCCCTTAACATGGTCAGCCACTCATTCGTTTTTGAGTTTGTGGTTTAATTAGAATCAGTTTTGTGTCGTCCACCACCTTCTCACAACGTGCGTGCCATTCGCACCTGTAACTTAACCGAACTTCCCCAGCCCTTCCTTTCATTCCTCTTGTCTCGTCCGTTCATAACGATCATTTATGGAGAAACGCCTCCCTTTGTTCTTCCTGGAATCCACTTTCGTGATGGAGACAGGCAAATTGACTAGCTTTTAATCATAGGTAAGGCTATAACCTTTCTCTCTCTCGCTCTCTCTCTCTCTCTCTCTCTCATGTAGTCTGATCTAAACTCTATGTGAATTTGACCTCTATTTGTTATTGCTAGTAATGAGATGATTAATTTCTTTTGATGGGATTATTTTGAAAATCAATTCCATTGTTTTATCATCACTAAAATATTTTCAGGCATGGATAAGTGACAGATTGCTAGTTGTTCGATCGACCCTTTTCCATTCGTATATATCGAAATCAGAATTTCTACTTGCCATGATTAGATGTATCAGTGGGAGCCTAACTATCCTAATTTAACCTGTTTCTTCCTGCCATGATTGGATGAGGGAGGAAAAAAGATCAAAAGGTTGACCTGAGACGATTGTGATTAGTTGTAGACGAAGTGTTTGACTTTGGTCCCCGAAAATGTCTTATTGAAGAACAGAAGAAATGTACCATATGCCCACCAGGACCCCATGTTAATGCATTAGGTGTGGTTAGGAAGGGAAGGCCATCATTGTTCCCTGCGGTCTGAACCCGGTGCCGCATTAGGTTAGGGAGCTGGGCGATAATAGTTCCTCCGCATCCCAAAGCGCATTGCCCTCCTAGGCGTGCAACACTAAGTAATCCAAGCCAACCCACATTACTGACTAACGGTGGATATTTGTTCTTGCTGGGCGTGTTTAGGTATTTGGGTTCAGGGTGTGGATAGTAAATTGAGCCGGATCCATTATAAATCATACTTCTAGGGGATCTTTGAACCCCTGCACTCAAAAGAGGATCAATACCTTGTATGCTTGAGTTGTATTAAATGTGGGGATGGACTTTATTATATATGGGAAGAACCACATTGGAGTCCAATGTAGTAAAAGATAATGGGGAACACTGAAAACGAAATTATTTCCATCTTTAAATATACCTTTACTCCTAAATTATCATCCCCATCAATTAGAATGCAGCCATTTTTTTTACCTTTAGTGACTAATGAGGCTTCCATATTCAAGTCATAACTCTCTCTCTCTCTCTCTCTCTCTCTTATATATATGTGTGTGTGTGTGTTTTGCGTATAAGATTGACATTTTTTTTCTTTTCATATGTAGCATTTTCAAATTTGAAGAGCTCCACACTAATAAGACATGGCCACAACAGAAAAAGGAAAGGAAGCTAGAAATGTGAAGGAGAAGAGAGACTTATCTCCGTCAGGTCCTAAAAGTACAGACCAAAAAAGAGGCGTATCTCCATCAGGTCCTAGAAGAGGCTTATCCCCAGCAGGCCCTAGAAACAGAGAACAATCCACAGGAAGAAGTACTCCCAAATCATCAATTGCAGGCTCACCTGATGCCCATAATTCGTTCATATCGGAGAAACCAGTACCCAATTACCTCAAGGCAACAAAAAGCTCTGGCCTTGATGTTTCAAGCAAGCTTGGGAAGAAACAAACTCCTGAGGATAAAAAGATCCTTAGAAGAAGATCTTTTGATAAGCCGCCCCCACCATCTCAGCTTTCCACGGCTAAGTCTCCCTCACCATCACGAATCCATAAAACACCGATATCATATTCTTCTAGGGAGAAAGCAGTCAATTCATTGTCACCATCAACGAAGACTACCAGTTCTCAAAGAACTAGCACTGAGAAAATATTCAAGAGATCAAGTAGTTTAAAAATTCAGCCAATAGTGTCAAATTCAAATTCAAAGATCGGAAAGAAAAGCTCAAGCATTACCATTAAAAAGGAAGCTAAAGTTACGGTCACAAGCAGCAGTAGCTCAATTCGACATCATAGTTCTGATGCTAATAAACAGTCTGAAGTTAAGCATGAGAAAGAAGAAAAAGAAATTATAGTGGAGAAGGTCGAGGAAGATGTAGTAGAACTAGAAAGTGAAGAAGTTATTGACGATCCACCAATTCTTGATTTTAAATCGATTGATCTTCCAGACCCTGAATCGGAGATTCCAGACGAAGTGAAATCTGAACCTTGTGTTTGTCCCAAATTTTCAGAAGATCAAGAACAGGTTATAGTGGAAGCTCTCCAGATAGAAGAAGCTGGAGAGAAGATGGGTGAAGATCATCAGCTCGAAGATGTACATGGCCAAGACCATGAAGAAATCAACAACAATGTTATCAATAATGGACATGAAGATAATGCAGTTAAATCGCAAGAAAACTTGATCCACAAACCAGAAGAGGAGGCTGAGGCCAAAGAAGGAGAGAATGCAACTGAAAGTCCAAGTGGTCATAAAGCAAATGTAGCTCCAGTTGAGGATTCTGTAGATTGTAATACGCCAACCAAGTTGAAGTTCAAGCAGGGAAAGGTGTTGGACAAGGTGGAAGAAGGAGATAGAGGACTCCAAAGGCTTAAGTTCGCAGAAAGAGAAGATGTGGAAGTCAATGAAGAGGTGAAGCCGGCGGCAGAGAATATTATCTTGAAGAGGCAAGATGGTCAAGGAAAGAGAGAATCTCAGGCGTATAATGATGTGATTGAAGAGACTGCTAGTAAGCTTGTGGGGAAGAGGCAGAGCAAGGTGAAGGCCCTGGTTGGGGCCTTTGAAACAGTTATTTCTTTAGAGGAGGGTCAATCTCCTGTGGCTAATGAAAGTTCCAAGGTTGAATGTGATACCACATAAACTGAGTCGCCCTCCATCTAGAGTCAAACTTTGGTGTTAGATTATACCATGCACCCTGGGAAGATGCACTGCAATGCTTTTGTCTTTTAGTCTTCTTCTTATATAATTTCATGACCTCGTCATAAAGGGTGTAATGTATACTATTATTTGTTCATCCATTGTAATTTTTTTTTTTTTTTTGTTCAGTCCAGGCCATAGGGACCCTTAAGCTTTTGATCAAACGACAACTATTGACCTTTAAGAGCCAATGTAATACCTCAATTAGGTTATAATTTGATGGTTTCTATATAAAATGCAATGTTTATTTTTGGGACAATCTATTAATAACTAGGGTGTAACAACGAATTAATTATTGTAACTATATTTTCTTTCATTTTTTTCCCCTGAGCGTATTTCTCACTCTTTTTAAGTAGGGAATTCTTTTTTGTAATTCCACCCCCACCCCCTCCCCTCCCCCCTCCCCCCTCCCCCCTCCCCCCTTTCTCTTCCTCTTCATTCTCCCCTCTTGCTCTCCCTCCTACTCTTACTTTGGTTGCCATATTGAATACAATGTTTATAATTGGGAAAATCTATTTGTAATTAAGGAGGTTACAATTAATTAATTGTTGTAAGGAAAATTACTCGCACCTCCCCTCATATTAGCCATAATTTCAGGCCCTACCCTAAAATTGCAAACATTTGCAACCGTTGCCTTCTCTATTGACGGTGTTAAAAATAATATAGAATTGAAAAGTTTAACATTCCCTTCTCCAGTAATGATAATAATAATAGTTGTGAGGACATAGGGTTTTCCCTCGAGTCTTTTCTTTCATGGCTTGAAAGAAAGTGTTTAGATTCTAATGGAAACACAAGGGTTTGTTCCTAAAAATGAGATCATAGGCTTTCGCCTTATGATCTTGTCCACCCACGTCGATGGACGAAAATACTCTGGAGATACTCTAGAGTCTCCATTTAGAGTGAGGTCTAGGACTTGTAAAATGGTCACTTCACTAAGAGAGACATCTAATGTCTCATAACATATATAGATCAAGCTTTGGTCTTCAAAGACCGGTTAAGCTTTCGAGATACAGTTTGGGAAGGTGTTAGGCACCCAAACTGTCCAATGCGAAAATCAATCTCCCTTACTAGTCTTTGTGGGATCCTAAGCTAAGTTGCTAGGTTCTTCTAACTTAGGTCTTGCCAAGCATGTTTTGAAGCAAATAAAACAATAATAAATAATGTGGAGACTAATTAGATGATTGGATGATGGACCAATCAAGTCAATCTAGCGAAATTGTCGAATATCCTAAATGGGTGATCTATCGGATCTCACACACATACACATTGCTCAATGGACTAAATCCCCTCTCACTCGAATTGATAAAAAAAAACAAAACAAAATATTTAAAAATAATGGAACTGAATCTGGGGTCTTCCTAGACTACCTACATATCTCGAAAATATTCCAAAAATCAGATTCCCTACGTAGTTTGATGAAGAAAGACCATTGATTGAGAACTACTTTAAATTTTGATTTGAAAGCTGATTAAACCTTGATAATTAAAAACCAATTAAACCTTGATTTAAAAGCTGTGATTGAAACCAAGATTAAAAACCAACATATAAAAATTTAAAACCAATATTAAAGCGGTAGACTTGATATGGGACGTTGATCCCAGATTGCTTACATATCTCTGAACATATTACCGAAATCAAGACCAAAACGTAGTTCAGAACAGATTAAAAATGGTAAATGTTCAAGGCCACTAGTCAAGCTCATGGAACATAAAGAAAACGGATTTATATTGCCAGTAGTCAAGCAAATAGACCACCTGTAAGACCCGCACGCCACAAAACCGGTCTAACCTTACATTTTGTGTCGTGACCAGTCTATATATCATGGCCGAGCCAAGTGGACCAAGTGTATGAAGAAACCCAAGACTCAATATGAAATTTTACTCAAAAACAGTCAAAATGAGGGTAGGGTCGCATGCCTAAACAGGTAGGGTCGACCCCACCTCAAAAGAAGTCCAACCCATGACTTTTTGGTCGTGGGGTCGCAGGGGTCTCGGATTGTCCGACCCCCTCTTCGAACCCCTAGCATCGACCCTAGGAAAACAGCAAAAACAGCACACACCGAAAATTAGGAAACTTTCCTAATTTCAATTGGGACCTTTCCTAAACTCAATGAGACTTATTTTGGGAGGTTTTTCTCTATAAATAGGACGTCTCTAAGTCTCTTTCACTCCTTTTAGAACCTTAATTGAAAGTGAGAGAAAAAGAAGAGAAGGAAGAGAAGAAGAGAAGGAAAACTTGAAGAAAAGGCTAAGGAAGAAGAAGAAGCTCAGAGAAATCTTTGAAACTCAGACTACAGAAGGTATGAACCTCAATCCTATCTGAATTGAAAGCTTAGAATAGATTATGATGAAGTTAGGTTAGGAGAAACCCTAATACCATCCATCTATGGATGAATTCCAATGGAAATCATGGAAAACTATGAAAAGTGAGTAACTTGGAGCTTTGAGCCATAGAACAATCATAGAATGGACTATAAAAGTAAGCCAAAGAACCCAAACATGAAAGAATGCACTGTAGGATGAAAATGTCGACTCAAACCACGTGCGATCGCACGTAGGGTTGATTGGGAATCGACCCTACCAGACCACAGGATCGACCCCTAGCTCCCGGGAAGTCCAGGGAAGCTGCGATCGCACCTAGGGTCGATGGAACATCTGACCCTAGCATCGACCCTACCCCTGGGGTCACAGAAACCTGCGACCCATCCTGCGACCCTAGCTTAATAGCAAGCTTAAAACTATCGGAATGAATTCTAACTAAAATCTATCAACTTGTCAGGTTTTCCCATTGATATAAAAGTGATTCTTAGTGCTTGAAAGAGGATCTACACTCAAGCAAAGGTGAGGGAACAAGACCTAAACTAATTGGCTAATAATAAATTGTTTTTATTTCTTGAGTTCAATGCCATGACTGATTCTATGCGTGTATGCTTGTAATGTGCATTCAACATGTCCTCCAATATTCCTGCTATTAATGTTCATGCATATTTAATTCTATTTTATTTATAACATGATGATGATGATGATGATGATGATGATGCTAGGAATAGACATGTGAATGTATGTGTGTAGTTAATGTGCTTGATGCGAGTGGAGCATCAGGGGGAGGACGTGACATTGTGGTTCAGCCTGGTCACCAGACTCTAGCTCTATCTCTACTCAAGTCTTGTACACTGACATCGTCGTATCGTCATTACCTTAGCAGAACTATTACATCGTAGGGTATCAGGGGAGGTGGTCTCGGACCGTGTAGTCTTCGACTCTGCGGGGGGGCCTTAGCTCTATCTCTATGGACGTATTGAGGGATGCTGGGGTGAGGCCTTGGATACACTGTTTGATATTAGGATTGGTTAGTTGCGAGCCCAGTTTGCAAGCCCTCTCCAGTAGGGGCTTACGCGTTGGTATGGGTAGAGTATCAGGGGAAGTGTGATGCGGTGTGGTTCTAAGCACTTTAGCTCTATCTCTATTCCATAGTGGGTGCATGTGGGACGACAATAAACGTTAACCTTTGGGCGGCTTTACACACTCGTGTATAGAGGTGAGGCGGCCACCGAACCTTTCTATAACACATTGCAAACTTGTATACCAGACCATAGATATGAATTGAATGCATGCATATGTTTGTTGCATTGTTTTGTTTACTCACTGAGCTCAAGTTGGAGAGCTGACCCTCACGCGTGTAATTCTTTTTAGTTTCTGATGTTGCAGGTATTATGATTGAAGATTATGTCAACATGCCAACATATGAACAGGTGGCGGCTATGATGAGAAAGCTGTGGAGGACGAACATGGTTCGTCAAGCGAGCGTTTCAGCTATGGATTGGCTTAGTGTTTATTTTCCGTATTTGGATATTGTAATATGTATTAAATTAGGTTTTGGTTACTTAGAGATAAATGGAATATCAATTATTTATCATGACTAGACCTCAGTTCATTATCTGTAAAACTTTCGCTATTTATTTTATTACCTCTGATTAATGTGGAATGTGTTTTGGTTTAACAACGTGGGATAGCCTATACGAGATCCTGGTTGAACCATTGGTTATTGACGGTTCATCACATCATTCTGGTTGGTGCAGAATTGGGGTGTGACACCACCCAACTCAGATTTGGAAATCGATTAAATCAAATGCATTGGAAAGAATCAACCGATTAAATCAGTGGACCGAATTTTGGAATCTGGCCCAAATTGCCTATGTATCTTAAAAAAAATTCCTATTCTCCCAAGAATCAAGTCCCCGTGTAGTTCAGGTCGCCAAGGCCGTTAATCAAGTACATGGAATATAGGAGCATAGGTTTCTATCGCCACTTGTCAAGCAAATAGACCACCCGAAATAAGCTTAAAACTTTTGATTAAACCACGAATGATACTGATGCAATCGATGGAGCGAATTTGGGAAAATCTGCCAAAACTTGCTTACGTATCCAAGAGACATCTCGTCTTCTGAGAATTAAGTCCCTGCGTAGTTAGGGAATAAGTGGAAAACTACGATTGAAAACTGAAGTAAGGTTCCTATTAGGGAGAAAATACATCCCCAAATAAAAAACCGATACTTCACTAAGAGAAACATCTAATGTCTCATAACATATATAGATCAAGCTTTGGTCTTCAAAGACCAGTTAAGCTTTCGTGTTACAGTTTGGGAAGGTATTAGGCACCCAAACTGTTCGATCCAAAAATCAGTCTCCTATACTAGGCTCTTTGTGGGATCCTAAGCCAAGTTACTAGGTTCTTCCAACCTAGGTGTTGCCAAACATGTTTTGAAGCAAAATAAACAATAATAAATAACGTGGAGATCAATTAGGTGATTGGATGATGGACCAATCAAGCCAATCTAGCGAAATTATCGAATATTCTAAATGGGTGATCTATTGGATCTCACACACATACACATTGCTCAATGGACTAAAGCTCCTCTCACTCGAATTGATAAAGAAACAAAACAAAATATTTGAAATAATTGAACTGAATATGGGGTCTTCCTAGACTGCCAACGTATCTCGAAAATATTCCAAAAATCAGGTTCCCTACATAGTTTGATGAAGAAAGACTGTTGATTGAAAACTACTTAAAATTATGATTTGAAAGCTGATTAAACCTTGATAATTAAAAACCAATTTAACCTTGAATTAAAAGACATGATCGAAACCAGGATTAAAAACCAACATTTAAACAACTAAAACCAATATTAAAGCGGTAGACTTGATCTGGGATGTCGATTCCAAACTGCTTACATATCCCAGAAATATTCTTGAAATAAAGACCAAAATTTAGTTCAAAACAAAAGAGAGTGATTAAAAATGGTATATGTTCAAGGCCACTAGTCAAGCTCATGGAACATAAAGCAAACGGATTTCTATTGCTAGTAGTCAAGCAAATAGACCACCCAACTCAGGTTTGGAAACTCAATTAAATCAAATGCATTGGAAAGAACCAATCGATTAAATCAGTGGATCGAATTTTGGAATTTAGTCCAAATTTCCTACGTATCCTAGAAAAATTCCTCTTCTCCCAAGAATCAAGTCCCTACATAGTTGAGATCACCAAAGCCATTATTCAAGTACATGGAATACAGGAGCATAGGTTTCTATCGCCACTTGTCAAGCAAATAGACCACCCAAAATAAGCTTAAAACTTTTGATTAAACTACGAATGATACTAATGCAATCGATGGAGCGAATTTGGGAAAATCTGCCAAAACTTGCCTACGTATCCAAGAGACATCTCGTCTTTCAAGAATCAAGTTCTTACGTAGTTAAGGAATAAGTGGAAAACCACGATTGAAAATAAAGTAAGGTTCCTGTTGGGGGGAAAATACATCCCCCAACAAAAAACTAACACGTGGCACATCATTTGCTAGAAGCCGAGTGTGTATGCCCTTGGTTTACTTGGCTACACCTTCGGCACTCGTATGCTTAGATGACAATGAGGTCAGCGGAGTCCCATCTAAGGAGCCTTATTCTTGTAGGACACGTCAAAGGAGGTCTATACCTAGTAGAGTACGACGTACAGGGACGTATCCATCACCCTTAGGTCTCTTGTTTGTCGTGGTAAGACCTAAGGGATTTGTTGGTCAAAGGAAGCCTTATTCTTACCTCCAATAGGCTTTGTTGGTCTGGTTAAGGTTGATCCAACTCGTTTGTCGTGGTAAGACTTGTTATAAAACCAAAATTTCAAATTATGACGAAAATTTTGGGTATGGGTCTTACACTCAACGTATGGATACTTTATAGGGAATCAAGAGTAGGTAATTTCCTGGGTTTGGCCTTATAGGGGGATTAAACTAGAGGATCAATTAGCCAAGATGGTATCTATAAGACCCGCACTCCGTAAACCCGATCTAAACCTTGGTTTTGTGTCGTAGTAGGTCTTCTGATCATCACCGGGCCAGACGGGACGAGCGGATGACAAACAGGTACGAAATCAGATCAAAGATGGTCAATTAATCATCGTTTTATGTTGACCGGTCGATGGTACTGGTCGACCGGTCAGCTCTGCGCAGCTGAGTGCGGAGATCCAGAATTAGATCTCTGTGGGTCCCATTTTCCTAAACCCTAATGCCTGAACCTTCCTAATCCTAATAGGGTTACTAAATCCTAATGTTAGCCTATAAATACACCTTAAACCTCCTCAAAACCTTTCCATTGTCTCTCATAAATTCTAGAGAACAGAAGAAGGTTGGAAAGGAGAAGGAGCTAGGAAGAAGAAGGAGGTACCGCCATTGCCGTTCGACGACGCTCACTTTACGCCAGTCGACGGTAAGTGTTTTAATCATTCTTCTTACCCTTTAACTCTAGGATAGTTGTATGGGTGGATCAATACCATGCAAGTAGGTATTGATCTAAAACCCTAAATTGGCCAATAAACCCTAAGTTGTCATTAAACCCTAGATTCGAGTTCCGAGATGATATTCATCAAAACGAGACTTGAATGAGTTGGGGATAACTCTAACTCCAAGATTAGACTTAGAAGGAATAGGAGAAACCCTGAGAATCCAAGAAAATCGATCGACGACTGTCGAAAAACCAAGTGTATGGTCTTTCGGAGACATACCGGTCGACCATACCGGTTGCTAGTTTGCTCACAGAGCTACAACCGGTATGTTGCGACCGGTCAGTTCTGAAAGGCTAATTTTGGACTTTGTTGGTTTCCGACCAACGTGAAACCCTAAGAAAACTATTCTAATGAAACCCTAATAATATTGTAGGACTTTGTGACTTTCCGTTTGGATCTTGCGACGTGGAGCAAGCTATCAAACGAGCGTCAGGTAAGGGAATCTGACCTAAAACTAATAATTAATGGATAGTAAATCATTTTTAATCACCTGATTATATATGATGTGATGTTTGTGCATAATCACATGCCATCTTTTATTTTCAGTTATTATTACTATTCATGCATTGATAGGATGTGATTATTATGCATTTGATTATTTTCGTTAGTGTGTGGAGTGGGGCATGGGCCTGGGATCGCTCCTCACACTAGCACTTTTTATAGTATTATGTCTTAACATGCTTGGTACGGGTAGGGCATCAGGGGAAGGTCGTGGTACGGTGGTCTCCGATGTTGATGCTGGCCTGGCCATGGTTATGTGGCATTGTGGTCTCCGAGGTCGACGCTGGCTTGTTCACGATGCTTTAGCTCTATCTCTATGCCGTAGGGAGTTATGTTGGGATAGGGTCTACCTGCGTTATGTATCTATCCTAGTGGGTTAGTTGCGGATAGGGCATCAGGGGAGGTGTGGGAATGCCTTAGCTCTATCTCTATACCGTAGACGGCTATGCTGGGATAGAGCATACATTGATGACATATAGGACTGGTTAGTTGCGAACCCAGTTTGTGAGCCCTGGCCAGTAGGGGCTTAGGTACTGGTATGGGTAGAGCATCAAGGGAGGTACGGGGGTATCTTAGCTTTATCTCTATTCCATGATGGATGCATGTGGGCCAATGGGGGTGTGATCCATGAGGTGCCACACACTCGTGTATAGAGGTGCGGGGGCCACCAAACCTTTCTATAGAACATTGCAAACTTAAACCAGACCACAACATAAAATGATTGTTACTCATGCATAATATTGTGAAACTGTCTGATTGTCTTACTGAGCTAAGTTGTGAGCTCACCCTTTGTACGTACATTATTTTAGATGTTGATGCAGGTTATATAGTGGACGACTTTATGAACGCTCTGGCGTATGGTGATGTTGCTGCTCTAGGTGTACAGGCAGGAGAGGACGAGCATGACGCTTCATGCGAGTGCCCTTTCTGCGTGTACCTTTGATTTGACTTTTATTAATTTTCATTATTTTTGGTTGGATTAAAGTGATGTAACGGTATTATATTTATGGTTTGGATTTGAATAATTGGATACTTATTTAATTTATCAATAGATACTCAGTTCATTATATTTTAAAGACTTCCGCGGTATTATTTATATTCTGATTGTGGTTATGTGTAATGGTTTGTATGAGTAGACACGGCCTATTCGAGATCCTGGTGTGAACCATTGGTTCAATGATGGTTCACTCACACCATTCTGGTTGGATCAGAATTGGGGTGTGACAACTTTGTATTAGAGCCCTCGGGCTCTGTCCAACAAACCATATTACACTTAACTAAGTCGATGAACTGAGTTAGGAAATATTAAAAATGTTTAATACAAACACGCCCTAAGCATTGTTTGATACCTGAGATGGATTAAGAAAGAGCATAATATTCTATATTATATATGAAACTTAACATGTGTACATATACTAGTTAGGTGAAACATGAAAACTTTCATTAAATAGAAAATGAGTATCAGTTAAATAGTGCTACAGGGTATAGTCCACAAACCGGACAGTAACCCTGTTATATAAACAGTCATAAGAGAAGAAAAATAAGAGGGACAATCATGGGGTAGGGAGCCTGGGAGGAATAGGGTCTGCTATTTCATAGTCTCGCTCATAAGCGACCCTGAGCTAGTGTACCTGATCCTGTATGACTCTGAGACTGCGAGCCAACTGCGCCAAGTCACGGCTCATCTCACGCTGAGTGTCCCTGATCTCCATAATCATACCCATCATGGTGTCGGGTGAATGCTGAGATGGTCCAGCTGTAGAGGTAGACGGTGGTGCTGCAGGTGTAGGCTGTGGGACAGGCACTGGTGCTTCCCCAGCCATATCGTCATCATCACTCCCAGCCTCTGCCGCATAGGCCGCATTGGCTGCTGCTGCTGCCGCGGCTGCTACCCTCCTGAGTGGACGAGGGCGAGCCTCCAACTTGTCATCGCTAACGGGCAGATCGACCATCTGCATCCTCTGAATAGCCTCCCAGTCAATGTCGGAGGTCATAGTGTCCTCAACCGTCACCTCGCCTCTCATGCTCACACCCAGGCAATGTAGCAGGAAGGTAATGAGACGACCCTAGGGAAGGTTACTGGCTTGATCGGCCAGGGTCGCCTGATGCATGGTCCTGATGATGAGGTAAGGGAGATAGACCCGCTCCCCGGTGTAGACGCAGTAAGTGATGTACTGAGTGAGCTGAGTTAGCTCACTATAGTGGCCGCTCTGGGGCACGATGTGGTGCTGGATAATGCAACTGTAGACACGAGCTAGGGGCTTCAGACTAGCCGCCTTCATAGGAGCCCCAGGATTGAGGATCTGCTCGGCGATCTCTCGGCGTAAGTCCTCGCTAAGATAGCCCTTCACCTTTGGGGGGCAGTATAATAAGTCTCCATCATTGGGAACCCCAACAGATCAGCTAACTGGTGGGTGTTGAAGGAGATAGGTACACCCTTGACATAGCTGGAGATGCGTAAGTCCCTACCCTGGTTGGGATCGTTAACATCCCCATGCAGCTCCAGGTTAGCATAAAAATGCTTAACCAGGTTGGGACGGGTGGTATCAGTGTAGGATATTACCGGTACCCACTCAAGTCCTTCGAAAGCGGCTCGCACATCAAACCTCTCCACCTGATGCAGGTTAACTCGACGCCCGGATTCGATGTTTTTGCTTTCGAACCATGGGAAAGGAGCTTGTGCTTCCAAGGATTGAAACCAGCGCACGTCGAGTTGTGGAGCCGGTGGCTGAGAAGCGCGAACGCTCGAGCCATGAGGACGTTTGCCTAGAGCACGTCGTGGAGCCATTAAACTGCAAAACAAAAAGGAATTAAGAAGAAAATGTTAGGTCTTGTCGAACTTTTGGCAGCATAACGACTGTAAATTGGGAAAAAGCCTCGAACTCACCCAAAAACTTGGGGAGGAGGACTTACGTAACCCCCCACACTCTTCAACAAACCAATCACAGGCAAATACAATAAGCAATTTGAAGAATTTAAGAAAAATCAAGAAAATTCGAAATTTTTTGAAAACCTAGGTCAAAAAGTGGAAAATTTTGATTTTTTACCAAAACCGTTCGGTGGAACCTCAAATTAGTTGAGGGCTTTTGCTCTTAGGGGTCCCTAAACCCTTTCTAAGCCGAAGGAAAAGAGTTCCTACGGTTCGAATCTCTCAATCAAGGAAAAACCTAAAATTTTAACTAAAGACGATATGAAAATTTTGTAAAAACTTGATAGAGAAGGAAGAGACCTACCTGGAGACGATGTTCTAAGTCTTGAACGGAAGAAATGACTTCTAAGATCACCGGTCGGACTGTAGCAACTCGGGAGCCAGAGAGAAATCGCCACCGGAGAGAAAGAAGAAAGAAAAAGTGAGAAAAATCTCACTTTTTTGCGATTTTAAAAGCAATTCTGGGCATACTGGTCGACGGTTTTGCCTATACCAGTCGACCGGTATCCCTACAGACATGCGACTGCTATGTCTCGATCAGAATTAAAATTTTGACCGGTCGACTATACCGGTTGCAGCACTGTCTACAGAGTGTCGACCGGTATCTCCCAAGACATGCGACCGCTATGTCTCGGTCAGAATTTTTAATTCTGACCGATCGACTATACCGGTCGCAGCATATTCTACAGGGGTGCGACCGGTATGTTGCGACCGGTCAGCACCTGAATAGCCAGAAAAATCTCAGAAAATTTTAAAATTTTATAAATTTAAATACTCCTTTTTGCGACTGTTTCGCCTTATATTGTTCAAGACTAACACCACTTTTGCTTCATTCTCATGTGTTATGTCTTCTTCTCAGATTCAAATAGAATATGTAAGACCCGTGTCAATCTAACCCGGTCTTACCACCTTGAACTAGGTTTTCCCATCATGGTCGAGTCAAATGGACCAAGGGCGTGAAGGAGATCGAGATCCCAGGTATCAAATCGACCCAAAAACACTTAAAATAGGGGAAGGGTCGCATACCCAGCTAAGCAGGGTCAGACCTCCCAAAACAGAAAGTCAGACCCTCAATTTTGAAGGGAGGGTCGGACAGCTTAACACCCTAGGGTCGACGGGATCATCGACCCTCCCATCGACCCTCGGATTCTGCCGAATATAGAAATTAGGAAATTTCTATATTTTTCGATTGGGATTCTTTCCTAATCTCAGAGGGACTTATTTAGGATGTTCCTACTCTATTTAAAGGACGTTCCTAAGCCACTTTCACTCCTTTCACAACCCTAATCGAATTGAGAGAAAGAGAGGAGAAGGAAAAGAGGAAGAAGAAAGTGAAGGAAGAAAACTTAGCAAAAAGGAGAAAAGTTTCAGAGAAAAAGTTATCTTCTCAGGTATGGATACTAATTCCATGAGTTTCTACAGACCTTAGGTTAGTTATTGTTGAGAGTGTGATCTCGGAGAAACCCAAACCATCAATCTATGGTTAGGTTTTCATGGAAAACCATAGGAAAGTGCATGAAAGCTATCTAGGTGGGTTATACATGGTTTCAGACCAAGAGTTAAGGGAGGGTCGCACCCAGGGTCGATCCTGACTCCGACCCTACCTCCGACCCTCAGTTAACAGAGTAGTTTTTAAATTCCAAATAAATTCTAATTAAATTCTATCAACTTTGTTAGGGCTTCTAGCAATACAATAACACTATAAAGGTGATTCTAAAGCTTGGAAAAGTATCTATTAGCAAGCTAAGGTGAGGAACCAGAACCCCAAACTAAATTGGTTAATAACAAACTGTTTTCTATTTCTTGAGTCCTATGCCATGTTTGATTCTATGCGAATATGTTTGTAATGTGCATACAGCATGCCATCCAATATTTCTATTACTTGTTCATGCATATTTACTTTATTGTTTATAACATGATGATGATGATGATGATAGGAATAGGCATGTGCTTGTATGTGTGTGGTTGATGTATTTGATGCGAGCGAGTATCAGGGGAGGTGTAATGAGAACATCAATAAACGTTTACCTTTGGCGGGTCTCAGCACTTTAGCTCTATCTCTAACTCAAGTCTTGTGCATTAGCATCGTCGTATCGCCATTACTTTAGCAGAACTATTATGTCATAGAGTATCAGGGGAGGTGGTCTCGGTCCTTGTAGTCTCTGACTCTACCGGGGGGCCTTAGCTCTAACTCTATGGACATTCTGAGGGATCTTTGGGGTGAGGCCTTGGATACACTTTTTGGCATTAGGATTGGTTAGTTGCGAGCCCAGTTTGCAGCCCTCGCTAACAGGGGCTTACGTGTTGGTATGGCACTATATAGCAATAAACGTAACCTTTGTTATATAATGTTCATGATTGGGTGCATGTGAGTTGACGATAAACGTGATCTTCGGGTAACGTCACACACTCGTGTATAGAGGCGGAGTCAATAAACGCGACCTTTGGCTACCTAAACCTTTCTATTGCATACTGCAAACTTATATACCAGACCAAAGATATAAATTGACTTTTTGCATGCATATGTACTGTTGCATTGTTTTGGCTACTCATTGAGCCGTGATGTGTGCTCACCCCTCGACGTCGAATATTTTTAGTTGATGATGCAGGTTATACCGTTGAAGATTATATGAATGCGTCTACATACGGGAACGTAGCGGCGATGGAAGCTGAAGCTGAAGTGGATACACATGACTCCTCTTGCGAGTGCAACTCGTGTGTATTTGATTAGATATTTTATAGGTTTCTTTATTGGATTTATTAAGACATGTATTTGATAATTAATTATGTCTTAGTTGAAAACAGAATAATTTGCTATTAAATTATTAATATCATTTTAGTTTCTCAGTTCATGTTATTATAAGACTTCCGCTATTGTGTATTTACTCTTATTATGATTATGGATGTGCGTGAGTTTAGATAATGAGGGGATAGCCTATTTGAGATCCTGGTTGAACCGTTGGTTTATTAGCGGTTCATCACACCATTCTGAATAGTGTGGAATTGGGGTGTGACAACTTGGTATCAGAGCATCTCAGGCCTTGTCCGCTGAACTAACATACATTCGAGAAAATCGTGAACTAAGATAGGATAAAAGTAAAAACAGTAATATTAACACACTATAAGCACAAGTGATGATTGAGACCAAATTTAAAAAAAGAGAATAATACATCTATTATAGGGGAAACAAGTTACATACAATGAGTGAGAGAAACAAAACGTATATACATAACTAAAACAGAGTACTGTCCACAACCTGGACAGTTACTCTATAGTACAAGAAAATAAAGTACGATCAAGAAGCTGGAGGCGAAGGAGGAGGCGGGGCCTCACGATCTCGGTCATAGTCCTCAGCATAGACTCTAGTCAACCAGGCTATCTTGGTCTGGGTCGTCTGTAGACTAGCTGTGAGATCGGCTACCCTCCTATCAGTCGCACGCTGAACCTATATGAGCTCTCCCATCCGCGTATCTGATAAGCGTTGGGCAGCTAGCAGCTCATCCACTCTCACACGCTGAGCGTCTAGCAACTCCTCCATCCTCAGATCAGATCTGCGCTGAGCCTCCTTGACCTCCTGCAGTATCTCCATCATATCAGGAGGTGGGCGTGAAGGGCCAGCCGCATAAGAAGGACCAGTATCAGGTACAGGATCCACCGCAGAAGAAGTACCAACACCAACCGCATGAGTAGGTGAAGGCGGTGGTATCGCGTCAACATCCATATACATGCGATCGTCATCGTCGACGGGATCCACATGAGCTCTAGCAGCGGCAGCAGCAGCCTCAGCATCAACCATCTCGATACGAGTGTGAGGGCGCACCATCACGTTCCTCTCCTCATCACTAACCTGGGCATCCCGCATACCCATCTTGCAGATTGCCTCCCAATCTAGAGGCAACGAGAAGGTCTTCTCTTGGATCTTCTCATCTACCAGGTCCACCCCCAGACGGGTCAGTAGCACTGTAATCATGCGTCCATAGGGTAGATTACCCCTATGACCGGACAATGTAGCACTAATCATAGTCCGCATGATAATGTATAGAAGGCAGATGGGCTGGCGAGTGCAGATACTGTATATCAGAAACTGAGTCAGTTGAGAAACCCTCTCACAGTGCCCACTCTGTGGGATCAGATTATGCTGGATAATCTTGCAGAAGACCCGTGGAGCTGGACGTAAATAACAAGCTCTCATCTGACAACGATCAAGACGGAGCAACTGATTGTCGATCTCTGCCCTCATCTCCATCTCAACAAACTGGGGCTCTCCAGGCGCACAGTACACCATGGGGCCATCATAAGGAATGCCAACAAGTCGGCCAGCTGCCGATAGTCGAAAGAAATATCTACCCCTTTGACGTAGCTGGTGATGCGCAACTCCTGACCATGCTCAACGTCATTGTAATTCCCCACCACCTGGATATTACAGTAGAACTGGCGCACCAAATCCGGACATGTGCACGCATCGTAGGTGATGACAAGAAGCCACCCCATGTCACCAAAGGCTCCCTCTATGTTGAACACGGCTAACTCAACCAAGTTCACCATACGACCACCCTCAACCTTCTTACGGGCATAGTCAGCATACCATGCCTCGGCTTCATTGGAGCGGAAGCAAAGAGGATCACGAACTCTGGGTACCTTGGTACGAGCCATGGTATCTGCAAAACAAGAAAGAGAAGGAAAAATAAGGAAATTATGGGATAAAAAAATCCAAAATTCGATTTAATAATGACGAAAGTGACGATAAAGCCCTATTTCTCACCATACAGGTGGGCATGAGAACTTACGTAGGTTAAAATACATCCTACAACCCACATACAGTAGGAGATTTTAACTGACGATGTCCAATTTGAAGAAATTCAAGAAAAATCAAAAATGTCGACAAATTAAGGCAAAAAGAGAAAATTTCAAGTTTCTCGATAACCAACCGATGAAACTCAAAAAATTTTGAGGGCTTTCGTTCCTCGAGACACCAATAACAAAAGCCCCCAATAAAAATCGAATTTTTACGATTGGAAAAAGTTTAATTTGAAAAATACAAGTTAAACGTGCGAAAACCTAGAAATGGAAACCTAAAAACAGGTAAAAATGGGAAGACATACCTGTAGGGATGAAGTGGTCGTCGAAACTTGGAATAAAATCGACCAACAACAGTGGAGTAGCACTGTAGCAACTCAGAGTGGAGAGGCGAGTCGAAATGGGAGGGAAATAATAAGAAATGACCCAAAATCGGATCTTAAAAATCTGATTTTTAGTCCGAGGGTCGGACAATTCGACTAGCACAATCGACCCTCGAATCGACCCTCCCATCGACCCTCGGCTCTCGGGAATCTGACAGAAAATCAAGGGTCAGAACTGAGGGTCGGATACCCATCGACCCTCGCATCGACCCTCAGCTCTCGGGAAGAACAAGTCATTCCCAGGGTTGGATACCAAGGGTCGGACACACCATCGACCCTCACCATCGACCCTGCATGAAAAGACAGTATTTTTTTTATAAAATGACCTAGAATTGGAATTGATTATTGGTTAGCATGCCTACATGAAATATAAATGACTTCTCACCTATTTGATAATTTTCAGGCACCACCAATCACAGAAAAGAATTATGTCTGGACGTAGGGTGACCCGACAGACCCGAAATGCAGTCCCACCAACACCACCCGTGGAGGAGACTAGTTAAGAAAATAACTATGCACCGGATAATCCAGAACCGGCAAACCCTACAAATTTGCCACCTCCACCACCAGAGCTAACAATCGTGGTGATGAATCTGGCACAGTAGCTGCAACAGATGCAACACGCGCAGGCTCAGATGCAAGTTTCCATGGGAATTATGTTTCAAGCCACTCAGGCTGCACCCATGCACACAGGACAAGCGAGTGCAGCACCGGTAGGTAACCACCCAGCTCCTTAGACACCTCAGCAACCGACTACACAGATTCCAGTGCAGGTTCCAGAAGTAGCTCAGGGTGATTACCAGTATCCACACCACATGTTTGGGGCAAACCCCCAAAATCGGTTGGACCACTTTTGAAGATGAAACCTAAGGAATTCAACGGCAAATCGTCTGATCCATTGTGGCCAGCACATTGGATAAACGAGATGGAGAGAAATTTCCTCATGATGACTATCACAGAGGAAGAGAAAGTACTATGCGCCACCTTCATGCTCAAAGGCGCTGCACATCATTGGTGGAAATCAACGAAGGCATATCTACTGACCAAGCATGCCCTACTGACCTGGGCTATATATAAAGAAGCCTTCTTTGAGAAATATTTTCCACGGAAGAGATTCGATGGAGAAGGAGTTCCTGAGTCTTTATCAGGGACAGATGTCGGTGGATGCGTACCAACAGCGTTATGAAGAGCTGTTTTTCTTCGCACCATTGAGTATGCAAGAAGAAGAAACAAAAACCCGTAGGTTTGTGACGGGACTAAGAGGAAACATCAGAGAACATGTTCTGGGCTTAGAAAAGAGAATTTATAATGAAGCTGTCCAGATCGCTCGAGTAATAGAATCGAGCCAGAAGGAGAGTTACTTTACTCAGAACAGAGGCATCAAAAGGCCAATCGGAAATTCTTACAACAGAGGCAATAACAAGACATATAAGCATTTCCGTCCTCAGAATTTTAATGCTGCAACCAAGACTACTCCAGCAGCTTAACCTCAGCCAAAGCCAAATTCTGAAGCCCCGAAGTGTTTTAACTGCAACCAGCCGGGTCATATGGCAAGGGAGTGCCCTAAGCCCAAGAAGCAATTCAATCAGGGACGTGTATATGCTGTTACGTCCGAGGATGCGGCCGCATCACCCGATGTGGTCACAGGTATGACTGAAACTTTTAAAGTTGTAATTACATTGAATGAGCATGTAGACTAAGTAAAGATAAATCACAGGTATTGTACCTATAAATGGCGTACCAGCCAGAGTACTCTTTGATTCCGGAGCTACTCATTCATTTATATCTGTGTCATTTGGAAAGAAGACGAAATTACCCATCAAAACATTAGACTACAAATTACTTGTACGATCACCGATGGGGTTAGAAGTGGAACTAGAGAAAGGTTATGGACCATGTCCAGTTCTCATTGGAGAGAAGACTTTATATGCAACCTTGATACAACTTGAGATGACAGAATTTGATGTCATATTGGGAATGGACTGGTTAGCTCGGCATTCTGCAAATCTATTATGCGCCGAAAAGAAGCTAACGTTCAAAGACAAAGAAGGAGCAGAATTAAGTTTCTCGGGAACCAAACTTCTCTAGAGACGCAAGCTCATACTTTCAGCACTAAAGGCTAAGAAGTGCTTTGAGAAAGGGGCAATCGGGTATCTAGTATCCATGGTCGACCTAACCAAGGAAGCGCCACGAATGGAAGATATTGATGTCGGGCTGGACTATCCTGACGTATTTCCGAAGGAACTACCCGGATTATCACCCGACCGAGCCACGGAGTTTGTAATAGACCTTATACCTGGAGCCGCACCCGTATCAAAAGCACCCTATAGAATGGCTCCTATGGAACTGAAGGAACTGAAGGTGCAACTACAAGAACTACTGGACAAGGGTTATACTCGACCCAGTATATCTCCATGGGGTGTACCAGTGTTGTTCGTAAAGAAGAAGGATGGTAGCGTTCGATTATGTATCGACTATCGGGAGTTGAATAAACTGACAATCAAGAATCGATATCCATTACCTTGGATCGATGACTTGTTCGACCAGTTACAAGGAGCAAGAGTATTTTCTAAGATCAATCTTCGATCAGGCTATCATCAGCTGAAGATTAAAGAAGGTGATATTCCAAAGACAGCATTCAGGACCAGATACGGACATTATGAATTTTTGGTTATGTCTTTCGGATTAACTAATGCACCGGCAACGTTCATGGAACTTATGAACCGAGTTTTCCACGATATGTTGGATACGTCGGTTATAGTATTTATTGATGACATATTGGTATATTCCAAGGACAAGGAAACCCATATCAAGAACCTAAACGCAGCCCTACAGCGTTTAAGGAAAGAGAAGCTATATGCCAAATTTTCAAAGAGCGAGTTTTGGCTAAGTGAAGTCGCATTCCTAAGCCATGTAGTATCCGCTGAAGGAACCAAAGTGGATCCCAGCAAGATCGAGGCTATTGTGAAGTGGGAAGCACCAAAGAGCGTTTCGGAAATCAGAAGTTTTCTGGGTCTAGTTGGTTATTATTGGAGATTCGTAGAAGACTATTCTCGGATTGTCGTTGTCACACCCCAATTCTACACTATTCAGAATGGTGTGATGAACCGCTAAATAATCAATGGTTCAACCAGGATCTCAAATAGGCTTTCCCCGCGTTATCCAAACTTACACGCATCCACAATCATAATCAGAGTAAATACACAATAGCGAAAATCTTGTAAATAAATGAACTGAGAACTAAGATGATATCAATAATTTAATAGCAAATTATTCTGTTTCCAACTGAGACATAAATATTTAAATATCAAATACAAGTCTTTATTAAATGCAATAAAAGAAACCTATAAAATATCTAATCAAATACACACAAGTTGCACTCGCAAGAGGAGTCGAGTGTATCATCTTCAGCTCCAGCTTCCATAGCTGCCACGTTTCTGTACGCAGAAGCGTGCATGTAGTCTTCAACGGTATAACCTGCATCATCAACTAAAAATATTCGACGTCGAGGGGTGAGCACACATCACGGCTCAGTGAGTAGCCAAAACAAAGCAACAATACATATGCATGCAAAAAGTCCATTTATATCTTTGGTCCGGTTTAAAGTTTGCAGTATGCAATAGAAAGGTTGAGGTAGCCAAAGGTGGCGTTTATTGACTCCGCCTCTATACACGAGTGTGTGACGTTACCCGAAGATCACGTTTATCATCAACTCACATGCACCCAACCATGAACATTATATAACAAAGGTTATGTTTATTGTTATATAGTGTCATACCAGCACGTAAGCCCCTATTGGCGAGGGCTGTAAACTGGGCTCGCAACTAACCAATCCTAATGCCAAACAGTGTATCCAAGGCCTCACCCCAGCATCTCTAAGAATGTCCATAGAGATAAAGCTAAGGCCTCCCGGTAGAGTCAGAGACTACAAGGACCGAGACCACCTCCCCTGATACCCTACGACATAATAGTTCTGCTAAAGTAATGGCGATACGACGATGCCAATGCACAAGACTTGAGTTAGAGATAGAGCTAAAGTGCTGAGACCCGCCAAAGGTTAACGTTTATTGACGTTCTCATCACACCTCCCCTGATCCTCGCTCGCATCAAGCACATCAACCACACACATACAAGCACATGCCTATTCCTATCATCATTATCATCATCATGTTATAAACGATAAAGTAAATATGCATGAACAAGTAATAGAAATATTGGATGGCATGTTGTATGCATATTACAAACATATTCGCACAGAATCAAGCATGGCATAGGACTCAAGAAATAGAAAATAGTTTATTATTAACCAACTTAGTTTGGGGTTAAGGTTCCTCACCTTAGCTTGCTACAAGATACTTTTCCAAGCTTTATAATCACCTTTATATTGTTATTATATTGCTAGAAGACCTAACAAAATCGATAGAATTTAATTAGAATTAATTATGAATTTAAAAACCATTCTATCAACTGAGGGTCGATGCTAGGGTCGATGGGTCTATCGACCCTCCCCTCTTTCTGGACTTCCCGAATGCTGAGGGTCGATGGTCAAAAACACCTAGGGTCGGATAGTCATCGACCCTGGGTGCGACCCTCGGTGCACTCTGGTCCAATTTCTACTTTTTAATCCATTCTTCGTGTTTGGGGTCCTATGGTTTCCTTCTACATTCCATTAAACATTCATTCCATGGTCTGAAACCATAAATCATCCTCCTAGATGGCTTTCATGCATTCTCTTAGGGTTTTCCATGAAAACCTAACCATGGATGGATGGTTTGGGTTTCTCCGAGATCACTCTCTCTCCAATAACTATCCTAAGGTCTGTAGAAACTCATGGAATTAGTATCCATACTTGAGAAGATAACTTTTCCTCTGAAATTCTTCTCCTTTGTGCTAAGTTCTCTTCCTTCCCTTTCTTCTTCCTCTTTTCCTTCTCCTCTCTTTCTCTTAATTCGATTAGGGTTGTGAAAGGAGTAAAAGTGGCTTAGGAACGTCTTTTAAATAGAGTAGGAACATCCTAAATATGTCTCATTGAGATTTGGAAAGAATCCCAATCCAAAAATATAAAAATTTCCTAATTTCTATATTCGGCAGAAACCGAGGGTCGATGGGAGGGTAGATGATCCCGTCGACCCTAGGGTCTTAAGCTGTCCGACCCTCCCTCCAAAACCGAGGGTCTGACTTTCTGTTTTAGGAGGTCCGACCCTGCTTAGCTGGGTATGCGACCCTTCCCCTATTTTAAGTGTTTTTGGGTCGATTTGATACCTGTGATCTCGATCTCCTTCAGGCCCTTGGTCCATTTGACTCGACCATGATGGTAAACCTGGTTCAAGGTGGTAAGACCGGGTTAGATTGACACGGGTCTTACAGCCGTACCTCTCACCAGTTTGACTAAGAAAGGTGAAAAGTTTGTGTGGACCGATAAATGTGAGAAGAGTTTCCAAACACTGAAGACCAGATTGATATCCGCCCTAATTTTGACTATTCCCGTTCCAGGACAGACATTTACTTTATACACTGATGCGTCGGGACTGGGACTAGGATGTGTGCCTATGCAAGGAGAGCAAGTGATTGCTTATGCTTCAAGACAGTTGAAGGTGCATGAGAAAAACTACCCCACTCATGATTTGGAGTTAGCGGCAGTAGTACATGCTGTCAAGATATGGAGACATTACCTATACGGAGAGAAATTTCAGATTAAGTCATACCATAAAAGTCTTACTTATTTATTTAATCAGAAGGAGTTGAATATGAGACAACGAAGATGGCTGAAACTATTGAAAGACTATGATTGTGATATCCAGTATCATACGGGAAAAATGAACGTAGTAGCGGATGCATTAAGCAGAAAAACAATGATAAAATCTCAAGGAGAAGTTAGCACGACCACAGCAATATGTACCACCGGAATGGTATTCAATCACGACAACGAGCAGTATGTGATAGATACAACGGATGAATCAGATAACCAAGGGTTTATTTATCGGTTTTTAAATATGTTTGCGGCATTGAAGATTATACCGGATATAGTGGATGAAGTGAAGACAACTATCAAAGCAGATCCTTATCTGAGAACAGTACAAGAAGATATTGAGAAAGGTAGGACTAACCCTGAGTTCACCTTGGATGACGAGAAAGTACTGAAATACAAAGTAAGAATATGTATACCTGAAACAGAAAGTATGGACATTAGACACCGACTGATGAAAGAAGCCCATACCACCATCTATTCGATACATCCTGGAAGTACAAAAATGTATCATGATCTGAAGAAACTATGTTGGTGGAGGGAAATGAAGGCAGATGTAGCCAAGTTCGTGTCTCAATGCCTAAATTGTCAGAAAGTAAAGGCTGAACGACAAAGACCCGCAGGACTGTTACAGCCATTACCGGAACCAGCATGGAAATGGGACTGTATCACTATGGACTTTGTCACGGGACTACCATTGACTCCTCGAGTAGTTGACGCAGTTTGGGTGTTTGTGGACCGTCTGACTAAAATAGCTCCCTTCATACCTATACGACCACAGTATACACTGGAAAGGTTAGCGAAGCTGTATGTGGATAACATTGTTCGATTACATGGTGTTCCAGAAAGAATTGTGTCCGATAGAGATCCACGATTTACTTCCAAATTTTGGGAAGGATTGCAAAAGGCTATGGGTACAACGTTAAAGTTCAGTACTGCATTCCACCCACAGACAGATGGACAGTCGGAGCGTACAATCCAGATTCTAGAAGATATGCTACGAGCATGTGTGATTGATTTTAAGGGATCATGGGATGAAAGGTTACCACTGATCGAGTTTGCTTATAACAATAGCTATCAAGCTACTATACAGATGTCACCTTATGAAGCACTGTATGGCAGGAAGTGTCGAACTCCCTAGTTTTGGAATGAAGTTAGAGAACGTAGTATGGTTAGACCGGAATTTGTGGAAGAGACTTGTCGAGTGGTTAATATTATCAAGGAAAGAGTGAGAACAACTCAGAACCGTCAGAAGCAATATGCCGATACTCAACGAAGAGATCTAGAGTTCGCCGTAGGTGATAAAGTATTTTTTAAGGTATCGCCTATGCGAGAATTGAAGAGGTTTGGACAAAAATGGAAATTAAGTCCAAGATATGTCGAGCCGTATGAAATTCTAGCAAAGCGTGGAAAGGTAGCTTATCAGTTAGCACTACCACCATCTATGTCAAGTATGCATGACGTATTTTACATTTCCCCATTGAAGAAGTATGTCAAAGACCCAACGCATGTTTTGACAGTGGATTTGCCAAAATTGACTGATGATTTGACATTTGAAGTAACACCAACAGAAATCTCTAGTCGAAAAGTTCAACGTCTACGCAACAGAGATATCTACTATGTTAAGGTCACATGAAAAAGTAGAGACATGGAAGAGGTTACATGGGAAGAAGAGAATGCTATGCGAAAGTAATACCCTCACTTATTTGATTCAGAAGGTACGTACAATGCGGCTGTAGACACGAGCTAGGGGCTTCAGACTAGCCGCCTTCATAGGAGCCCCAGGATTGAGGATCTGCTCGGCGATCTCTCGACGTAAGTCCTCGCTAAGATAGCCCTTCACCTTTGGGGGGCAGTATACTAAGTCTCCATCATTGGGTACCCCAACAGATCAGCTAACTGGTGGGTGTTGAAGGAGATAGGTACACCCTTGACATAGCTGGAGATGCGTAAGTCCCTACCCTGGTTGGGATCGTTAACATCCCCATGTAGCTCCAGGTTAGCATAGAAATGCTTAACCAGGTTGGGACGGGTGGTATCAGTGTAGGATATTATCGGTACCCACCCAAGCGCGTCGAAAGCGGCTCGCACATCGAACCTCTCCAGCTGATCCAGGTTAACTCGACGCCCGGATTCGATGTTTTTGCTATCGAACCATGGGAAACGAGCTTGTGCCTCCAAGGATTGAAACCAGCGCTCGTCGAGTTATGGAGCGGGTGGCTGAGAAGCACGAACGCTTGAGCCATGAGAACGTTTGCCCAGAGCACGTCGTGGAGCCATTAAACTGCAAAACAAAAAGGAATTAAAAAGAAAATGTTAGGTTTTGTCAAAATTTTGGCAGCATAACAACTATAAATTGGGAAAAAACCTCGAACTCACCCAAAAACTTGGGGAGGAGGACTTACGTAACCCCCACACTCTTCAACAAACCAATCACAGGCAAATACAATAAGCAATTTCAAGAATTTAAGAAAAATCAAGAAAATTCAAAAAAATTTGAAAACCTAGGTCAAAAAGTGGAAAATTTCTATTTTTTATCAAAACCGTTCGGTGGAAGCTCAAATTAGTTGAGAGCTTTTGCTCTTAGGGGTCCCTAAACCCTTTCTAAGCCAAAGGAAAAGAGTTCCTACGGTTGGAATCTCTCAATCAAAGAAAAACCTAAAATTTTAACTAATGATGATATGGAAATTTTGTAAAAACTTGATAGAGAAGGAAGAGACCTACCTGGAGACGATGTTCTAAGTCTTGAATGGAAGAAAATGACTTCTAAGATCACCGGTTGGACTGTAGCAACTCGGGAGCCAGAGAGAAATCGCCATTGGAGAGAAAGAAGAAAGAAAAAGTGAGAAAAATCTCACTTTTTTGCGATTTTAAAAGCAATTCTGGGCATACCGGTCGACGGTTTTGCCTATACCGGTCGACCGGTATTCCTACAGACATGCGACCGCTATGTCTCGTTCAGAATTAAAATTCTGACCGGTCGACTATACCGGTCGCAGCAATGTCTACAGAGTGTTGACCAGTATCTCCCAAGACATGCGACCACTATGTCTAGGTCAGAATTTTTAATTCTGACCGGTCGACTATACCGGTCGCAGCATATTCTACAGGGGTGTGACCGGTATGTTGCGACCGGTCAGCACCTGAATAGCCAGAAAAATCTTAGAAAATTTTAAAATTTTATAAATTTATATACTCCTTTTTGCGACTGTTTCGCCTTATATTGTTCAAGACTAACACCACTATTGCTTCATTCTCATGTGTTATGTCTTCTTCTCAGATTCAAACCATGCAAGTAGGTATTGATCAATACCCTTTGACTCTAGGATAGTTGTATGGGTGGATCAATACCATGCAAGTACGTATTGATCTAAAACCCTAAATTGGCCAATAAACCCTAAGTTGCCGTCAAACCCTAGATTCGAGTTCCGAGATGATATTCATCGAAACGAGACTTGAATGAGTTGGGGATAACTCTAACTCCAAGATTAGACTTAGAAGGAATAGGAGAAACCCTGAGAATCCAAGGAAATCTATCGACGGCAGTCGAAAAACAAAGTGTATGGTCTTCCGAAGACATATCGATCGACCATACCGGTTGCTAGTTTACTCACAGAGCTGCAACCGGTATGTTGCGACCGGTCAGTTCTGAAAGGCTGGTTTTGGACTTTGTTGGTTTCCGACCAACGTGAAACCCTAAGAAAACTATTCTAATGAAACCATAATAATATTGTAGGACTTTGCGACTTTTCGTATGGATCTTGCGACGTGGAGCAAGCTATCAAACGAGCGTCAGGTAAGGGAATCTGACCTAAATCTAATAATTAATGGACAGTAAATCGTTGTTAATCACCCGATTATATATGATGTGATGTTTGTGGATATTCACATGCCATCTTTTATTTTCAGTTATTATTACTGTTCATGCATTGATAGGATGTGATTGTTATGCATGTGATTGTTTTCGTTAGTGTGTGGAGTGGGGCATGGGCCTGGGATCGCTCCTCACACTAGCACTTTTTGTAGTATTCTGTCTTAACATGCTTGGTGCGGGTAGGGCATCAAGGGAAGGTCGTGGTACGGTGGTCTCCGATGTTGATGCTGGTCTGGCCATGGTTATGTGGCATTGTGGTCTCCGAGGTCGACGCTGGCTTGTCCACGATGCTTTAGCTCAATCTCTATGCCATAGGGAGTTATGTTGAGATAGGGTCTACCTGCGTTATGTATCTATCCTAGTGGGTTAATTGCGGATAGGGCATCAGGGGAGGTGTGGGAATGCCTTAGCTCTATCTCTATGCCGTAGACGGCTATGCTGGGATAGAGCATACATTGATGACATATAGGATAGGTTAGTTGCGAACCCAGTTTGCCAGCCCTGGCCAGTAGGGGCTTAGGTACTGGTATGGGTAGAGCATCAGGGGAGGTACGGGGGTATCTTAACTCTATCTCTATTCCATGATGGGTGCATGTGGGCCAATGGGGGTGTGATCCATGTGGTGCCACACACTCGTGTATAGAGGTGCGGGGGCCACCAAACCTTTCTATAGCACATTGCAAACTTAAACCAGACCACAGCATAAAATGATTGTTACTCATACATAATATTGTGAAACTGTCTGATTGTCTTACTGAGCTAAGTTGTGAGCTCACCCTTTGTACGTACATTGTTTTAGAGGTTGATGCAGGTTATACAGTGGACGACTTTATGAACGCTCTGGCGTATGGTGATGTTGCTGCTCTGGGTGTACAGGCAGGAGAGGATGAGCATGACGCTTCATGCGAGTGCCCTTTTTGCGTGTACCTTTGATTTGAATTTTATTTATTTTCATTATTTTCGGTTGGATTAAAGTGATGTAACGGTATTATATTTATGGTTTGGATTTGAATAATTGGATACTTATTTAATTTATTAATAGATACTCAGTTCATTATATTTTAAAGACTTTCGCTGTATTATTTATATTCTGATTGTGGTTATGTGTAATGGTTTGTATGAGTGGACACGGCCTATTCGAGATCCTGGTGTGAACCGTTGGTTCGATGACGGTTCACTCACACCATTCTGGTTGGATCAGAAGTGGGGTGTGACAACTTGGTATTAGAGCCCTCGGGCTCTGTCCAACAAACCATATTGCACTTAACTAAGTCGATGAACTGAGTTAGGAAATATTAAAATTTTTTAATACAAACACACCCTAAGCATTGTTTGATACCTGAGATGGATTAAGAAAGAACATAATATTCTATATTAAATATGAAACTTAACATGTGCACATATATTAGTTCGGTGAAACATGAAAACTTTCATTAAATAGAAAAAGAGTATCAGTTAAATAGTGCTACAGGGTACAGTCCACAAACCAGACAGTTACCCTGTTATATAAACAGTCATAAGAGAAGAAAAATAAGAGGGACAATCATGAGGTAGGGGGCCTGGGAAGAATAGGGTCTGCTATATCATAGTCTCGCTCGTAAGCGACCCTGAGCCAGTGCACCTGATCCTGTGTGACTCTGAGACTGCGAGCCAACTGCGCCAGGTCACGGCTCATCTCACGCTGAGTGTCCCTGATCTCCATAATCATACCCATCATGGTGTCAGGTGAAGGCTGAGATGGTCCTGCTGTAGAGGTAGACAGTGGTGCTGCAGGTGTAGGCTGTGGGACAGGCACTGGTGCTTCCACAGCCATATCGTCATCATCACTCCCAGCCTCTGCCGCATAGGCTGCATTGGCTGTTGCTGCTGCAGCTGCCACGGCTGCTACCCTCCCAAGTGGACGAGGGTGAGCCTCCAACTCATCATCGCTAACGGCCAGATCGACCATCTACATCATCTAAATAGCCTCCCTGTCAGTGTCGGAGGTCTTAGTGTACTCAACCGTCACCTCGCCTCTCATGCTCACACCCAGGCGACGTAGCAGGAAGGAAATGAGACGACCGTAGGGAAGGTTACTGGCCTGATCGGCCAGGGTCGCCTGATGCATGGTCCTGATGATGAGGTAAGGGAGATAGACCCGCTCCCCGGTGCAAACGTAGTAAGTGATGTACTGAGTGAGCTGAGATAGCTCACTATAGTGGCCGCTCTGGTTTGATTTGAATAATTGGATACTTATTTAATTTATCAATAGATACTCTGTTCATTATATTTTAAAGACTTCCGCTGTATTATTTATATTCTGATTATGGTTATGTGTAATGGTTTGTATGAGTGGACACGGCTTATTCGAGATCCTGGTGTGAACCGTTGGTTCGATGACGGTTCACTCACACCATTCTGGTTCAATCAGAATTAGGGTGTGACAACTTGGTATTAGAGCCCTCGGGCTCTGTCGAACAAACCATATTGCACTTAACTAAGTCGATGAACTGAGTTAGGAAATATTAAAAAATTTTAATACAAACACCCTAAGCATTGTTTGATACCTGAGATGGATTAAGAAAGAGCATAATATTCTATATTAAATATGAAACTTAACATGTGCACATATACTAGTTAGGTGAAACATGAAAACTTTCATTAAATAGAAAAAGAGTATCAGTTAAATAGTGCTACAGGGTACAGTCCACAAACCGTACAGTTACCCTGTTATATAAACAGTCATAAGAGAAGAAAAATAAGAGGGACAATCATGGGGTAGGGGGCCTGGGAGGAATAGGGTCTGCTATATCATAGTCTCGCTCGTAAGCGACCCTGAGCCAGTGCACCTGATCCTGTGTGACTCTGTGACTGCAAGCCAACTGCGCCAAGTCACGGCTCATCTCACGCTGAGTGTCCCTGATCTCCATAATCATACCCATCATGGTGTCGGGTGAAGGCTGAGATGGTCCAGCTATTGAGGTAGACGGTGGTGCTGCAGGTGTAGGCTGTGGGACAGGCACTGGTGCTTCCCCAGCCATATCGTCATCATCACTCCCAGCCTCTACCGCATAGGCTGCATTGGCTGCTGCCGCGGATGCTACCCTCCCGAGTGGACGAGGGCGAGCCTCCAACTCGTCATCGCTAACGGGCAGATCGACCATCTGCATCCTCTGAATAGCCTCCCAGTCAATGTCGGAGGTCATAGTGTCCTCAACCGTCACCTCGCCTCTCATGCTCACACCCAGGCGACGTAGCAGGAAGGTAATGAGAAGACCGTAGGGAAGGTTACTGGCCTGATCGGCCAGGGTCGCCTGATGCATGATCCTGATGATGAGGTAAGGGAGATAGACCCACTCCCCGGTGCAGATGTAGTAAGTGATGTACTGAGTGAGCTGAGATAGCTCACTATAGTGGCCGCTCTGGGGCACGATGTCGTGCTGGATAATGCGGCTGTAGACACGAGCTAGGGGCTTCAGATTTGCCGCCTTCATACGAGCCCCAGGATTGAGGATCTGCTCGGCGACCTCTCGGCGTAAGTCCTCGCTAAGATAGCCCTTCACCTTTGGGGGGTAGTATACTAAGTCTCCATTATTGGGTACCATAACAGATCAGCTAACTGGTGGGTGTTGAAGGAGATAGGTACACCCTTGACATAGCTGGAGATGCGTAAGTCCCTACCCTGGTTGGGATCGTTAACATCCCCATGTAGCTCCAGGTTAGCATAGAAATGCTTAACCAGGTTGGGACGGGTGGTATCAGTGTAGGATATTATCGGTACCCACCCAAGCGCGTCGAAAGCGGCTCGCACATCGAACCTCTCCAGCTGATCCAGGTTAACTCGACGCCCGGATTCGATGTTTTTGCTATCGAACCATGGGAAACGAGCTTGTGCCTCCAAGGATTGAAACCAGCGCTCGTCGAGTTATGGAGCGGGTGGCTGAGAAGCACGAACGCTCGAGCCATGAGAACGTTTGCCCAGAGCACGTCGTGGAGCCATTAAACTGCAAAACAAAAAGGAATTAAAAAGAAAATGTTAGGTTTTGTCAAAATTTTGGCAGCATAACAACTATAAATTGGGAAAAAACCTCGAACTCACCCAAAAACTTGGGGAGGAGGACTTACGTAACCCCCACACTCTTCAACAAACCAATCACAGGCAAATACAATAAGCAATTTCAAGAATTTAAGAAAAATCAAGAAAATTCAAAAAAATTTGAAAACCTAGGTCAAAAAGTGGAAAAATTCTATTTTTTATCAAAACCGTTCGGTGGAAGCTCAAATTAGTTGAGAGCTTTTGCTCTTAGGGGTCCCTAAACCCTTTCTAAGCCAAAGGAAAAGAGTTCCTACGGTTGGAATCTCTCAATCAAAGAAAAACCTAAAATTTTAACTAATGATGATATGGAAATTTTGTAAAAACTTGATAAAGAAGGAAGAGACCTACCTGGAGACGATGTTCTAAGTCTTGAATGGAAGAAAATGACTTCTAAGATCACCGGTCGGACTGTAGCAACTAGGGAGCCAGAGAGAAATCGCCATTGGAGAGAAAGAAGAAAGAAAAAGTGAGAAAAATCTCACTTTTTTGCGATTTTAAAAGCAATTCTGGGCATACCGGTCGACGGTTTTGCCTATACCGGTCGACCGGTATTCCTACAGACATGCGACCGCTATGTCTCGTTCAGAATTAAAATTCTGACCGGTCGACTATACCGGTCGCAGCAATGTCTACAGAGTGTTAACCAGTATCTCCCAAGACATGCGACCACTATGTCTAGGTCAGAATTTTTAATTCTGACCGGTCGACTATACCGGTCGCAGCATATTCTACAGGGGTGCGACCGGTATGTTGCGACCGGTCAGCACCTGAATAGCCAGAAAAATCTTAGAAAATTTTAAAATTTTATAAATTTAAATACTCCTTTTTGCGACTGTTTCGCCTTATATTGTTCAAGACTAACACCACTATTGCTTCATTCTCATGTGTTATGTCTTCTTCTCAAATTCAAATAGAATAGTCTGAGATGGTGGGCGGAAACGGTCGTAGGGGTCGGAAGCGTCACCAGGCTAGGATGCGCCTCGAGGAAGAAGAACAGGTTGAACCAAGCCATGTTAGAGAGCCAAGCCCGGAAGTTGAGGAAGAACAGGTTCCAGAAGTACCGACAAATTTGTCTGGCCCACCTCACAGGAATTCTAAGACCATTGTTACAAATCTGGTCTATCAGATGCAAGCTCAGCAGAAAGAATTCCTGAGCGAGATACTGAAGATGTTTAGGCCACCGGATTCTGTTCCCACTGGAGGTACGCCCGAGTCTGGAGGGAATAATAATACACAGCCGACGCATGGTAGTCCAGGACTGATGGGCCAACCCCAGAATGTACCACCACCGCACCAGTTTTCGTCATCTTCTGCTTATTAGGGAGCATATCCGTATCTACCACCATGGTACTGAATGAATACTCAGGGACAGCACGATCTGAGCAGGGCGGTGGATAGATTCCTAAAGTTGAAGCCTTCTTCATTCACAGGTAAGACAGGGAAACCATTGTGGCCAGCACAGTGGATTGCAGAAATGGAAAAGAATTTTCGATTGATGATTTGTTCAGAGGATGAAAAGGTCCTGTTTGCCACTCATATGCTGAAGGAAGACGCGAATGCTTGGTGGAATTTTACAAGGGCATATCTGGAGATGAAGCATGCACAGGTAGATTGGGAAGTGTTCAAGGTTGCCTTCTTCGATAAGTATTTTCCGAAGAGTTTCAGAGATCAAATGGAGAAGGAGTTCCTTAATTTGCAGCAGTCTCAGTCAACTGTGGATGCCTACTAGTAGAGGTACGAGGAGTTATTTTTCTTCGCACTGGCAAGTATGCAAGAAGAAGAGACCAAGACACGTAGGTTCACCATGGGACTATGTGGAAGCATCAGAGAGCACTTATTGGGCCTGGACAAGAAAATCTATAATGAGGCTGTGCAGGTTGCGAGGGTGATAGAGTCCAGTCAGCGAGACAACTTCTTCGCGTAGAACAGGGGAGTGAAGTGACCCGCTATTGAGAGTTCTGGTGGCGGTAACAATAGACCCTGCCGCCCATACAGGGCTCAGACCGCTACAGTACCTGCTAGAAACAATACGGCACCACCTGTGCCACAGAACACCGGATTCAACCCGAATATCAAATGTTTCAACTGTTAGCAAGTGGGTCATATTGCAAGGACCTGCACTCTACCTAGGAAGCAACCTCCCCAACAAGGAAAAATTTATGCGGTCACCACTGAAGAGGCAGCTGCATCACCTGATGTGGTCACTGGTACGACTCTATCCCTTACTATTTGGCTTACTATTTTCATTATGTGTATGCGCATATAGAACTAAGGGATAATAAAAAAAATTCAGGAATTGTAAATGTAGCTGGTATACCTGCCAGAGTACTATTTGACTCTGGGGCCACGCACTCCTTTGTTTCTATTTCCTTTGGAAAGCGAATGGAGTTACCAATTAAGCACTTGAACCCAAGCTTGATAGTTCGCTCTCCGCTAGGAGTCGAAGTGGCTTTGATTGAATATTATGGACCATGTACTGTATGTATTGAGGGCCGAGACTTAGAAGCATGTTTGGTGCTACTCGAGATGGCAGACTTTGATGTCATCTTGGGAATGGATTGGCTAGGCCATCATTCAGCCATCCTATTATGTGGCGAAAAGAAGCTTGTGCTTACAGACAAAAAGGGAAAGGAGTATAGCTACATTGGGACCAAGCTATCTAGGAAGCGGAAGCTAATTCTCTCTGCCCTAAAAGCTAAGCGATGGTTAGAGAAAGGGGGAGTGGGGTATCTAGTATCTGTAGTCGACATCAAGGCAGAGTCACTCAAGATGGAAGATATAGATGTGGTTCGAGAGTTCCCAGATGTATTTCCAGAGGAGCTTCCAGGTCTACCGTCGGACAGGGCTACAGAGTTTGCAATAGACCTTATGCCAGGTTCGGCGCCGATGTCCAAAGCACCATACAGGATGGCCCCTACCAAATTAAAGGAGTTGAAGACCCAATTACAAGAATTGTTAGATAAGGGTTTCATACGACCTAGCATATCGCCTTGGGGAGCACCTGTATTATTCGTCAAGAAGAAAGACGGAAGTGTAAGACTATGCATTGACTACCGTGAACTGAACAAGTTGACGATCAAGAATCGGTATCCCGTGCCTAGAATCGATGATCTGTTCAATCAATTGCAGGGTGCAAAGGTTTTCTCGAAGATTGATCTCTGATCGGGGTATCACCAACTGAAGATCAAGGCCGGAGATATTCCGAAGACTGCTTTCAGGACGAGGTATGGGCATTATAAGTTTCTAGTTATGTCTTTCGGGTTGACCAATGCTCCAACGTCGTTCATGGAACTGATGAACCGAGTGTTTCATGATATGTTGGACACTTCGGTCATCGTATTCATCGATGACATATTGATCTACTCTAAGGACATGGAGACTCATACAACACATTTGAGGGCAGCCCTACAACGGCTAAGACAAGAAAAACTTTATGCTAAGTTCAAGAAGTGCGAGTTTTGGCTAAAGGAAGTGGCTTTCTTGGGCCATGTAGTATCTGAAGACGGTATCAAGGTTGATCCAAGTAAGATAGCTGCTATAGTAGGATGGGAAGCACCAAAATCTGTTGCGGAGATTCATAGTTTCCCTGGGTTAGCTGGTTATTATAGAAGATTCGTGGAAGACTACTCTAGGATCGCTGTTCCACTCACTAGATTGACCAAGAAGGGGGAGAAATTCATATGGACAGATGAGTGCGAGAAGTGCTTTCAGACTTTGAAGTCAAGAATAGTCTCTGCACCTATCTTGACCATCCCAGAACCAAGCATACCGTTCACCTCATATACGGATGCTTCATGGTTAGGTATTGTGTAAGACCCGTGTCAAACTAACCCGGTCTTACCACCTTGAACCAGGATTTCCCATCATGGTCGAGTCAAATGGACCAAGGGCATGAAGGAGAACGAGATCCCAGGTATAAAATCGACCCAAAAACACTTAATTTTAGGGGAGGGTTGCACACCCAGCTAAGCAGGGTCGGACCTCCCAAAACAGAAAGTCAGACCCTCAGTTTCGAAGGGAGGGTCGGACAGCTTAAGACTCTAGGGTCGACGGGATCATCGACCCTCCCATCGACCCTCGGTTTCTGACGAAACTGAAATTAGGAAATTTCCTAATTTTTGGTTGGGATTCCTTCCAAATCTCAATGGGATTATTATAGGACATTCCTAGTCTATTTAAAGGACGTCCCTAAGCCACTTTCACTCCTTTCACAACCCTAATTGAATTGAGAGAAAGAGAGAAGCAGGAAAAGAGGAAGAAAGGAGGCTAAGAAGAAGGCTTAGCAAAAAGGAGAAGAATTTGCAGAGAAAACTAATCTTCTCAGGTATGGATACTAATTCCATGAGTTTCTGCAGACCTTAGGTTAGATATGGTTGAGTGTAGGATTTCGGAGAAACCCAAACCATCCATCCATGGTTAGGTTTTCAAGGAAAACCATAGGATGATGCACGAAAACTATTTAGATGGATTATACATGGTTCTAGACCATGGAATGACTGTTGAATGAATGTAGGAAGCAAGCCATAGGACCCCAAACACGAAGAATGGATTTAAAAGTGGAAATTGGACCAGAGTGCACCAAGGGTCGCACCGAGGGTCGATAGACCATCCGACCCTAGGTGTTTCTGACCATCGACCCTCAGCATTCGGGAAGTTCAGAATGGAGGGAGGGTCGATAGACCCATCGACCCTAGCATCGACCCTAGCATCGACCCTCAGTTGACAGAATGGTTTTAAATTTCAAATTAATTCTAATTAAATTCTATCGACTTGGTTAGGTTTGCTAGCAATATAATTACGTTATAACGGTGATTCTAAAGCTTGGAAAAGTATCTTTTAGCAAGCTAAGGTGAGGAACCTTAACCCCAAACTAAATTGGTTAATAATAAACTGTTTTCTATTTCTTGAGTCCTATGCCATGTTTGATTCTATGTGAATATGTTTGTAATGTGCATACAGCATGCCATCTAATATTTCTATTACTTGTTCATGCATATTTACTTTATTGTTTATAACGTGATGATGATAATGATGATAGGAATAGGCATGTGCTTGTATGTGTGTGGTTGATGTGCTTGATGCGAGCGAGTATCAGGGGAGGTGTGATGAGAACGTCAATAAACGTTAACCTTTGGCGGGTCTCAACACTTTAGCTCTATCTCTAACTAAAGTCATGTGCATTGGCATAGTCGTATCGCCATTACCTTAGCAGAACTATTATGTCGTAGAGTATCAGGGGAGGTGGTCTCGGTCCTTGTAGTCTTTGACTCTACCGGGGGGCCTTAGCTCTATCTCTATGGGCATTCTGAGGGATGCTGGGGTGAGACCTTGGATACACTGTTTGGCATTAGGATTGGTTAGCAGCGAGCCCAGTTTGCAAGCCCTCGCCCACAGGGGCTTACGTGTTGGTATAGCATTATATAGCAATAAACGTTAACCTTTGTTGTATAATGTTATGATAGGGTGGATGGGGACGACGATAAACGTTAACCTTCGGGCGGGCTTCCACACCCTGTGTATAGAGGCGGTGTCAATAAACGTTAACCTTTGACCACCCAACCTTTCTATTGCACATTGCAAACTATAAACCAAGACCAAAGATATGAATTGACTTTTTGCATGCATATGTATTGTTGCATTGTTTTGGCTACTCACTGAGCCGTATTGTGTGCTCACCCCTCGACGTCGAATATTTTTAGTTAATGATGCAGGTTACACAGTTGAAGACTACATGAATGCTTCTACGTACGGGACGGTAGCAACAATGGACGCTGGAGCTGAAGATGATACACACGACTCCTCTTGCGAGTGCAACTCGTGTGTATTCGATTAGATATTTTTATAGGTTTCTTTATTGGATTTATAAGATATGTATTTGGTACTTAATTATTTATGTCTCAATTTGAACACAGAATAATTTGCTATTATTTATGAATACCATTTTAGTTCTCAGTTCATTTATTTATAAGACTTCCGCTATTGTATATTTACTCTGATTATGATGGTGAGTATATGAAGGTTCAGGTAACGCGGGGATAGTCTACTTGAGATCCTGATTGAACCGTTGGTTATTTAGCGGTTCATCACACCATTCTGAAATGTGCAGAATTGGGGTGTGACAACTTGGTATTAGAGCATCTCAGGCCTTGCCCGCTGAACTATCATACATTCACAACAATAGTGAACTGAGATAGGATAAAACTAAAAACAGTAATATTAACACATTATAAGCACAAGTGACGTTGAGACCAAATGTAAAAAGAGAATAATACATCTATTAAAAGGAGAAACAAGTTGACATACAATGAGAATGAAACAAAGAGTAAATGTATATCTAAAACAGAGTACAGTCCACAACCCGGACAGTTACTCTGTAGTACAAGGAAAAGTAAAGTACAATCGGGAAGTCGGAGGCGAAGGAGGAAGTGGAGCCTCACGATCTCTATCGTAGTCCTCGGCATAGACTCTAGTCAACCAAGGCTATCCGAGTCCGGGTCGCTCGTAGACTAGTCGTTGGATCTCCATGAGCTCACCTATCCGCGCGTCAGATGTGTGCTGAGCAGCCAACAGCTCATCCACTCTCATGCGTTGAGCATCTAGAAACTCCTCCATCCTTAGGTCCGATCTGCGCTGAGTCTCTCTGATCTCGCGCAATATCTCCATCATATCAGAAGGTGGGCGTGAAGGACCAGCATCATGAGAAGGACTGGTCTCGGGTACCGAAGCCGCCGCAGCAGAAGTACCAGCCCTATCCGCATGCGTGGGTGATGGCGGTGGTATCGCATCGACATCCATATATAAGCGATCATCGTCGACCGGATCCCCACGAGCCCTAGCGGCAGCCTCAGCATCAACCATCTCAACCCGAGTGTGAGGGCGCACCATCGCGTTCCTCTCCTCATCACTAACCTCCGCATCTCGCAGCCCCATCTTGCGGATAGCCTCCCAATCTAGAGGCGACGAGAAGGTCTTCTCCCGGATCTTACAGTACACCATAGGGCCATCATAGGCAATGCCCAACAGATCGGCCAGCTGCCGATAATCAAAGGAGATGTGCACGCCCTTGACGTAACTGGTGATGCGCAACTCCTGGCCGTGCTCAACATCATTGTAATTCCCCACCACCTGGAGATTACAATAAAACTGGCGCACCAAGTCTGGACAGGTGCACGCGTCGTATGTGATGACAGGGAGCCACCCCATATCACCGAATGCTCCCTCTACATTGAACAAGGCTAGCTCAGCCAAGTCCACCATGCGACCCCCTTCCACTTTCTTACGGGCATAGTCAGCATACTGTGCCTCAGCTTCGTTTGAACGAAAGCGAAGTGGATCACGCAATCTTGGTACTTTAGTACGGGCCATAGTATCTGCAACAATAAGAAAGAGAAAATAAACAAGGAGTTAGCAGGATAAAGATCCAAAACTTGATTTAATAACGACGTAAGTTGACCATAAAGTCCCATTTCTCACCATACAAGTGGGCGTAAGAACTTACGTAGGTTAAAAGATATCCTACAATCTACATGCAGTAGAAAATTTTAACGGATAAGGTCCAATTTGAAGAAATTGAAGAAAAATAAAAAATTTCGATAAATTAGGGCAAAAAGTGAAAATTTTAAGTTTCTCGATAACCAACCGATGAAACTCAAACATTTTTGAGGGCTTTCGTTCCTCAAGACCCCAATAACAAAAGCCCCCAATAAAAATCGAATTTTTACGGGTGGAAAAAGTTTAATTTGGAAAATACGAGCTAAATGAGCAAAAACCTAGAAATAAAAACCTAAAAACAGGGAAAGTTAGAAAATTTTACCTGTAGAGGTGATGTGGATGTCGAAACTCAGACTAAGGACGATCCACAATAGTGAAATAGCACTGTAGCAACTCAGAGAGTAGAGACGAGTCGAAACAGAGGAGGAATAGTGAGAATTGACCCAGAATCGGATCTTAAAAATCTGATTTTTGGTCCGAGGGTCGGATAATTCGACTGACACCATCGACCCTCGGATCGACCCTCCAATCGACCCTCGACTCTTGGGAATCTGACAGAAAATCGAGGGTCGGACTGAGGGTCGGACACCCATCGACCCTCGCATCGACCCTCAGCTCTCGGGAAGAACAGGTCATTCCCAGGGTCGGATACCAAGGGTCGGACACACCAGCGACCCTCACCATCGACCCTACATAGAAAAGACAGTATTTATTTCAGAATGAATTGGAGATTTTGAATTTTATATCGGTTAGCGTGCCTACATGAAGTATAAATGATTTCTCACTGATTTTGATGATTTTCAGGCACCATCCATCTCGAAAGTAAATATGTCTGACCGTAGAGTGACCCGACAGACCCGAAACACAGTCCCACCACCACCACCGGCGGATGAGACTAGTCAAGAGAACAATTACGCACAGGATAATCCCGAGCCGGCAAACCCTACAAATTTACCACCACCACCACCAGAGCTAACAACAGTGGTGATGAATCTGGCACAACAGCTACAACAAATGCAACATGCACAAGCTCAAATGCAGGTTGCGATGGGAGTTATGTTTCAAGCCACTCAAGCTGCAGCCATGCACACTGGGCAAGCTAGTGCAGCACCAGTGGGTAACCACCCAGCTCAGCAGACACCTCAACAACCGGCTGCACCAATTCCAGTACAAGTCCCAGAAGCAGCCCAAGGGAACTATCAGTATCCACCCCCTATGTTGGGGCATACCAAAATCAACTGGATCACGACTAGTAGAGAAATTTTTGAAGATGAAACCGAGAGAATTCAATGGCAAGCCGTCTGATCCACTGTGGCCAGCACACTGGATAGACGAGATGGAAAGGAACTTCCTGATGATGACTATCACTGAGGAAGAAAAAGTGTTATGCGCCACCTTCATGCTCAAAGGCGACGCACACCATTGGTGGAAATCTACAAAGACATACTTATTGAGCAAGCACGCCCTACTGACATGGGCTATATATAAGGAAGCATTCTTCGAGAAGTATTTCCTCAGAAGCTTCAGAGATTCAATGGAGAAAGAGTTCTTGAGTTTGTACCAGGGATAGATGACCGTAGACGCATATCAACAGCGCTACGAAGAACTGTTTTTCTTTGCACCGGCTAGTATGCAAGAAGAAGATACAAAAACCCGTAGATTCGTCACGGGACTAAGAGGAAGCATAAGGGAAAATGTTCTGGGTTTAGAAAAGAAGATTTACAACGAAGCTGTCCAAATTGCTCGAATAATTGAATCGAGCCAGAAGGAGAGCTATTTCTCCCAGAGCAGAGGAATCAAGAGACCAGCCGGAAACTCCTACAACGGAGGCAATAATAGGACGTATAAACTTTTCTGTCCTCAGAATTTTGCAACTGCACCAAATTCTACTGCAGCAGCTCAACCACAACCAAAGTCAAATTTTGAAGCCCCGAAGTACTATAACTGCAACCAACCAGGGCATATGGCAAGAGAGTGCCCAAAACCCAAGAAGCAACTACATCAAGGACGGGTATATGCTGTTACATCAGAGGATGCTGCCGCATCGCCCGATGTGGTCACAGGTATGATCGAAACTTGTAAGGCTATAATTAGAATTGATTGAGCATGTAGACTAAGTAAAAACGAATCACAGGTATCGTACCTATCAATGGCGTACCCGCTAGAGTACTCTTCGATTTAGGAGCTACTCATTCATTTATATCTGTGTCGTTTGGAAAGAAGACCAATCTGCCCATCAAAACATTAGACTACAAACTACTTGTACGGTCACCGATGGGATTAGAAGTGGAATTAGAGAAAGGTTATGGACCATGTCCAGTTCTCATTGGGAAGCATACCTTGGATGCAACCTTAATATAACTTGAGATGGCAGACTTTGACGTCATCTTGGGAATGGACTGGTTAGCTCGACATTCTGCAAATCTGTTATGCGCCGAGAAGAAGCTAACGTTCAAAGACAAAGAAGGAGCAGAATTCAGTTTCTCGGGAACCAAACTTCCCAGGAGACGCAAGCTCATACTTTCAGCATTAAAGGCTAAGAAGTGCCTTGAGAAAGGAGCGGTCGGATATCTAGTATCATTGATCGACCTAACCAAGGACGTGCCACGAATGGAAGATATTGATGTCGTGCGAGATTTTCCTGATGTATTTCCGGAGGAACTACCCGGATTACCACCCGACCGAGCCATGGAGTTTGTAATAGACCTTATACCTGGAGCCGCACCAGGATCAAAAGCACCTTATAGAATGGCTCCTACTGAACTAAAGGAATTAAAAGTGCAATTACAAGAACTGCTGGATAAAGGTTATATTAGACCCAGTATATCTCCATGGGGAGCACCGGTGTTGTTCGTGAAGAAGAAGGATGGTAGCGTTCGATTATGCATCGACTATCGAGAGTTGAATAAACTGACAATCAAGAATCGATATCCACTACCCAGGATCGATGACTTGTTCGATCAGTTACAAGGAGCGAAGGTATTTTCAAAGATCGATCTTCGATCAGGCTATCATCAACTGAAGATTAAAGAAGGTGACATTCCGAAGACAGCTTTCAGGACAAGATACGGACATTATGAGTTCCTAGTGATGTCCTTCGGACTAACTAATGCACCGGCAACATTCATGGAACTTATGAAACTGGGTTTTCCACGATATGTTGGATACGTCGGTCATAGTATTTATTGATGACATATTGGTATATTCCAAAGACAAGGAAACCCATGTTAAGAACCTAAACGCAGCCCTACAACGTTTAAGGAAAGAGAAGTTATACGCCAAATATTTGAAGTGTGAGTTTTGGCTAAGTGAAGTCGCCTTTCTAGGCCATGTACTATCCGCAGAAGGAATCAAAGTGGACCCCAGTAAGATCGATGCTATAGTAAAGTGGGAAGCACCAAAGAGTGTTTCAGAAATTAGAAGTTTTCTGGGTCTAGCTGGATATTATCGGAGATTCGAAGAAGATTATTCTCGGATTGCCGTACCTCTCACCAGTTTGACCAAGAAAGGAGAAAAGTTCGTATGGACGGATAAATGTGAAAAGAGTTTTCAAACACTGAAGACCAGATTGATATCCGCTCCAATTTTTACCATTCCCGTTCCAGGATAGACATTTACCTTATACACTGATGCATCGAGATTGGGATTAGGATGTGTGCTTATGCAAGGAGAGCAAGTGGTTGCGTATGCATCGAGACAGTTGAAGGTACATGAGAAGAATTACCCCACTCATGATTTGGAGTTAGCGGCGGTAGTACATCTTTGTCAAGATATGGAGACACTACCTATACGGAGAGAAATTTCAGATTAAGTCGGACCATAAAAGCCTTACTTATCTATTTAATCAGAAGGAGTTGAATATGAGACAAAGAAGATGACTGAAACTATTGAAAGACTATGATTGTGATATCCAGTATCATCCGGGAAAAGCGAACGTAGTAGCAGATGCATTGAGCAGAAAAGCAATGATAAAGTCTCAAGGAGAAACTAGCACGACTGCAGCAATGTATACCAACGGAAGGGTGTTCAATCACGGCAACGAGCAATATGTGATAGATACAACGGATGAATCAGCTAGCCTAGGGTTTATTCATCGGTTTTTGAATATGTTCGCGGCATTGAAGATTATACCGGATATAGTGGATGAAGTGAAGACAGCTATCAAAGCAGATCCTTATTTGAGAACAGTACAAGAAGATATTGAGAAAGGTAGGACTAACCCTGAGTTCACCTTGGATGACGAGAAGGTACTGAAATATAAAGGGAGAATATGTGTACCTGAAACAGAAAATATGGACATTAGACACCGACTGATGAAGGAAGCCCATACCACCATCTACTCGATACATCCTGGAAGCACAAAAATGTATCATGATCTAAAGAAAACTGTATTGGTGGAGGGGAATGAAGGCAGATGTAGCCAAGTTCGTGTCTCAATGCCTAAATTGTCAGAAGGTAAAGGCGGAACGACAAAGACCCGCAGGACTGTTACAACCATTACCGGAACCAGCATGGAAATTGGACTGCATCACTATGGACTTCGTCACAGGACTACCATTGACTCCTCGAGTAGTTGACGCAGTTTGGGGATTGTAGACCGTCTGACTAAAACAGCTCGCTTCATACCGATACGACCCCAGGTATACCTTGGAAAGGTTAGCAAAGCTGTATGTGGATAATATTGTTCGGCTACATGATGTTCCGGAAAGCATTGTGTCCGATAGAGATCCACGATTTACTTCTAAATTTTGGGAAGGGCCGCAAAAGGCTATGGGTACAACATTGAAGTTCGATCGCATTCCACCCGACGCACAGACGGACGGTCGGAGCGTACAATCCCGATTCTAGAAGATATGCTACGAGCATGTGTGATTGATTTCAAGGGATCATGGGACGAAAAGTTACCATTGATCGAGTTCGCTTACAATAACGGCTATCGGGCTACTATACGGATGTCACCTTATGAAGCCTCGTATGGCGGGAAGTGTCGAACTCCCTTGTTTTGGAATGAAGTTGGAGAACGTAGTATTGTTGGACCGGAATTTGTTGAAGAGACTTGTCGAGTGGTCGACATCATCAAGGAAAGAGTAAGAGTAGCTCAGAACCGTCAGAAGCAATATGCAGATACTCGACGAAGAGAGCTAGAGTTCGCCGTAGGTGATAGAGTATTTTTGAAAGTATCGCCTATGCGAGGATTGAAGAGGTTCAGACAGAAAGGAAAACTAAGTCCAAGATACGTCGGGCCATATGAGATTCTGGCTAAGCGTGGAAAAGTAGCTTATCAGTTAGTACTACCACCATCTATGTCAAGTGTGCATGACGTATTTCACATATCCTTATTGAAGAAGTATGTCAAAGACCCAACACATGTGTTGACAGTAGATTTGCCAGAATTGACTGATGATTTGACATTTGAAGTAATACCAACGGAAATCACTAGTCGAAAGGTTCAACGTCTACGTAATAGAGATATCTATTATGTTAAGGTCACTTGGAAAAATAGAGACATGGAAGAGGTTACATGGGAAGAAGAAAGTGCTATGAGAAAGCAATACCCTGACTTGTTTGATTCAGAAGTTATGTACAATTTCGAGGATGAAATTTTTATAAGTTGGGGGAGTTGTAAGACCCGTGTCAAACTAACCCGGTCTTACCACCTTGAACCAGGATTTCCCATCATGGTCGAGTCAAATGGACCAAGGGCATGAAGGAGATCGAGATCCCAGGTATAAAATCGACCCAAAAACACTTAATTTTAGGGGAGGGTCGCACACCCAGCTAAGCAGGGTCGGACCTCCCAAAACAGAAAGTCAGACCCTCAGTTTTGAAGGGAGGGTCGGACAGCTTAAGACCTTAGGGACGACGGGATCATCGACCCTCCCATCGACCCTCTGTTTCTGACAAAACTGAAATTAGGAAATTTCCTAATTTTCGGTTGGGATTCCTTCCAAATCTCAATGGGATTATTATAGGACATTCCTAGTCTATTTAAAGGACGTCCCTAAGCCACTTTCACTCCTTTCACAATCCTAATTGAATTGAGAGAAAGAGAGAAGCATGAAAAGAGGAAGAAAGGAGGCTAGGAAGAAGGCTTAGCAAAAAGGAGAAGAATTTGCAGAGAAAAGTAATCTTCTCATGTATGGATACTAATTCCATGAGTTTCTGCAGACCTTAGGTTAGATATGGTTGAGTGTAGGATTTCAGAGAAACCCAAACCATCCATCCATGGTTAGGTTTTCATGGAAAACCATAGGATGATGCACGAAAATTATTTAGATGGATTATACATGGTTCTAGACCATGGAATGACTGTTGAATGAATGTAGGAAGCAAGCCATAGGACCCCAAACACGAAGAATGGATTTAAAAGTGGAAATTGGACCAGAGTGCACCAAGGGTCGCATCGAGGGTCGATAGACCATCCGACCCTAGGTGTTTCTGACCATCGACCCTCAGCATTCGGGAAGTTCAGAATGGAGGGAGGGTCGATAGACCCATCGACCCTAGCATCGACCCTCAGTTGACAGAATGGTTTTAAATTTCAAATTAATTCTAATTAAATTCTATCGACTTGGTTAGGTTTGCTAGCAATATAATTACATTATAACGGTGATTCTAAAGCTTGGAAAAGTATCTTTTAGCAAGCTAAGGTGAGGAACCTTAACCCCAAACTAAATTGGTTAATAATAAACTGTTTTCTATTTCTTGAGTCCTATGCCATGTTTGATTCTATGCGAATATGTTTGTAATGTGCATACAGCATGCCATCTAATATTTCTATTACTTGTTCATGCATATTTACTTTATTGTTTATAACGTGATGATGATGATGATGATAGGAATAGGCATGTGCTTGTATGTGTGTGGTTGATGTGCTTGATGCGAGCGAGTATCAGGGGAGGTGTGATGAGAACGTCAATAAACGTTAACCTTTGGCGGGTCTCAGCACTTTAGCTCTATCTCTAACTCAAGTCATGTGCATTGGCATCGTCGTATCGCCATTACCTTAGCAGAACTATTATGTCGTAGAGTATCAGGGGAGGTGGTCTCAGTCCTTGTAGTCTCTGACTCTATCGGGGGGCCTTAGCTCTATCTCTATGGGTATTCTGAGGGATGCTGGGGTGAGGCCTTGGATACACTGTTTGGCATTAGGATTGGTTAGCAGCGAGCCCAGTTTGCAAGCCCTCGCCAACAGGGGCTTACGTGTTGGTATAGCATTATATAGTAATAAACGTTAACCTTTGTTGTATAATGTTATGGTAGGGTGGATGGGGACGACGATAAACGTTAACCTTCGGGCGGGCTTCCACACCCTGTGTATAGAGGCGGTGTCAATAAACGTTAACCTTTGACCACCCAACCTTTCTATTGCACATTACAAACTATAAACCAAGACCAAAGATATGAATTGACTTTTTGCATGCATATATATTGTTGCATTGTTTTGGCTACTCACTGAGTCGTGTTGTGTGCTCACCCCTCGACGTCGAATATTTTTAGTTGATGATGCAGGTTACACAGTTGAAGACTACATGAATGCTTCTACATACGGGACGGTAGCAGCAATGGACGCTGGAGCTGAAGATGATACACACGACTCCTCTTGCGAGTGCAACTCGTGTGTATTCGATTAGATATTTTTATAGGTTTCTTTATTGAATTTATAAGACATGTATTTGGTACTTAATTATTTATGTCTCAGTTTGAACACAGAATAATTTGCTATTATTTATGAATACCATTTTAGTTCTCAGTTCATTTATTTATAAGACTTCCGCTATTGTATATTTACTCTGATTATGATGGTGAGTATATGAAGGTTCAGGTAACGCGGGGATAGCCTACTTGAGATCCTGGTTGAACCGTTGGTTATTTAGCGGTTCATCACACCATTCTGAAATGTGCGAAATTGGGGTGTGACATATTGGGTGCGTATTGATGCAAGGAGAACATGTGATTACTTACGCATCAAGACAGTTAAAAGAGCATGAAAAGAACTATCCTATGCATGATTTGGAGCTAGCAGCAGTTATGCATGCAATCAAGACTTGGAGACACTATTTGTACAGTGGGAAGTTTCAGATCAAGTCAGATCACAAGAGCTTAACTTATCTTTTCACTCAGAAGGATCTGAATATGAGACAGAGGAGATGGCTGGAATTGTTGAAAGATTATGATTGTGACATCCAGTACCATCCGGGCAAAGCAAATGTTGTGGCTGACGCCTTAAGCAGAAAGTGGGCATCGAAACCTGAGGCCAGGCCAAGTAAAAATGCTGCATTGTGTGCTGCAACCTCAAGTTCAATGGAAATTGATGAAGAACATATTATAGAGACTGCAGAAGATCCAGTTGAGCAAGGCTTAATTCATAAGTTCACCATGATGTTCGCAGCTTTGAAGATCTCACCGGATCTAGTTGATGAAGTTAAGGTAGCAATCCTACAGGATCCACATCTCAAGACAGTGCAAGAAGACCTAGAGAAGGGTACGAGCAATCCTGACTTTACCTTGGATTCAGACAAGGTACTCAGGTATCATGGACGGTTATGTATACCTGAGAGCGAAGACTGCAATATCAGAGATCGAGTTATGACTGAAGCTCATTACACTCCATATTTGATACATCCAGGAAGTACCAAAATGTATCAAGATTTAAGAAGACTATATTGGTGGAGGGGTATGAAAGCAGATATAGCTCGTTTCGTGTTCCAATGTCTAAATTGTCAACAAGTTAAAGTAGAAAGGCAGAGACCCGCAGGTTTACTACAGCCATTACCAGAACCTGCATGGAAGTGGGATTGCATTACTATGGATTTCGTCACTGGCCTACCTTTGACACCAAGGTCAGTGGATGCAGTTTGGGTAATAGTAGAACGACTCACCAAGACAACTCGATTTATTGCGGTCAGACCTCAGTATACCATGGAAAGGCTGGCCAAGTTATATGTTGATAATATAGTCAGACTTCATGGCGTTCCAGAGAGTATAGTATCTGACAGAGATCTCCATTTCACATCAAAGTTCTGGGAAGGATTACAGAAAGCTATGGGAACTAAGTTGAAGTTTAGTACAACTTTTCACCCTCAGACGGACAGACAGTCAGAACGAACTATTCAAATTTTAGAGGATAGGCTCCGAGCTTGTGCATTGGATTTCAAGGGAGCTTGGGACGAAAAGCTATCACTTATCGAGTTTGCTTATAACAACAGTTATCAGGCTACATTTCAGATGGCCCCATATGAAGCACTCTATGGGAAGAAGTGTCGTACACCTCTGTTATGGAATGAGGTGGGAGAAAGAAGAATTGTCAGACCGGAGTTTGTTGAAGAAACTTGCCGAGTGATTGATCAAATCAAGGAGAGAGTAAAGACAACTCAAGTTCGACAGAAGCACTATGCGGATAATCGACGTCGAGATCTGGAGTTTGCGGTGGGTGACAAAGTATTCTTGAAGGTATCACCGGTGCGAGGTCTGAAACGGTTTGATAAGAAGGGGAAGCTATGCCCCAGGTATGTGGGACCATATGAGATATTGACTCGACGTGGTAATGTAGCATATCAATTATCTCTACCACCATCTATGTCAAGCGTTTATAACGTGTTCCATGTATCATTACTGAAGAAGTATGTCAGAGATCCATCGCACATCTTGACCGCTGATCCCCCAGACTTAACTGAAGACTTAACATTCGAAGTGGTGCCTGTGATGCTCTCAAGTCTAAAGGTACAACAACTTCGAACCAAGGCTATCCATTATGTGAAGGTGCATTGGAGAAGCCAAAATGTCGAAGAAATTACTTGGGAAGAGGAGGGCGCGATGAGGAAGGAGTACCCTAACCTTTTTGACGATCAAGGTACGTTCAAATTTCGAGGCCAAAATTTCTTTTAAGGGTGGGGGAGTTGTGAGACTTACATGCAAATTTCGGGACAAAATTTCTTTTAAGGGTGGGGGAGTTATAAGACCCATACTCCGTAGACCCGGTCTAAACCTTGGTTTTGTGTCGTAGCAGGTCTTCCGATCATCACCGGGCTAGACGGGACGAGCGGATGACAAAAAGGTACGAAATCGGATCAAAGACGGTCAATTAATCATCATTTTATGTTGACCGGTCAACCGGTCAACTCTACGCAGCTGAGTGGGGAGATCCAAAATTAGATCTCTGTGGGTCCCATTTTCCTAAACCTTAATGCCTGAACCTTCCTAATCCTAATAGGGTTACTAAACCCTAATGTTAGCCTATAAATACACCTTAAACCTCCTCAAAACCTTTCCATTGTCTCTCATAAACTCTAGAGAAGAGAAGGAGGTTGGAAAGGAGAAGGAGCTAGGAAGAAGAAGGAGGTTCCGCCATTGCCGTTCGACGACGCTCACTTTACGCCAGTCGACGGTAAGTGTTTTAATCATTCTTCTTACCCTTTGACTCTAGGATAGTTATATGGGTGGATCAATACCATGCAAGTATGTATTGATCTAAAACCCTAAATTGGCCAATAAACCCTAAGTTGCCGTCAAACTCTAGATTCGAGTTCCGAGATGATATTCATCGAAACGAGACTTGAATGAGTTGGGGATAACTCTAACTCCAAGATTAGACTTAGAAGGAATAGGAGAAACCCTGAGAATCCAAGGAAATCGATCGACGACAGTCGAAAAACCAAGTGTATGGTCTTCCGGAGACATACCGATATACCATACCGGTTGCTAGTTTGTTCACAGAGCTGCAACCGGTATGTTGCGACCGGTCAGTTCTGAAAGGCTGGTTTTGGACTTTGTTGGTTTCCGACCAACGTGAAACCTTAAGAAAACTATTCTAATGAAACCCTAATAATATTGTAGGACTTTGTGACTTTCCATTTGGATCTTGCGACGTGGAGCAAGCTATCAAACGAGCGTCAGGTAAGGGAATCTGACCTAAATCTAATAATTAATGGACAGTAAATCATTGTTAATCACCTGATTATATATGATGTGATGTTTGTGCATATTCATATGCCATCTTTTATTTTCAGTTATTATTACTGTTCATGCATTGATAGGATGTGATTGTTATGCATGTGATTGTTTTCGTTAGTGTGTGGAGTGGGGCATGGGCCTGGGATCGCTCCTCACACTAGCACTTTTTGTAGTATTCTGTCTTAACATGCTTGGTACGGGTAGGGCATCAAGGGGAAGGTCGTGGTACGGTGGTCTCCAATGTTGATGCTGGCCTGGCCATGGTTATGTGGCATTGTGGTCTCCGAGGTCGACGCTGGCTTGTCCACGATGCTTTAGCTCTATCTCTATGCCATAGGGAGTTATGTTGGGATAGGGTCTACCTGCGTTATGTATCTATCCTAGTGGGTTAGTTACGGATAGGGCATCAGGGGAGGTGTGGGAATGCCTTAGCTCTATCTCTATGCCCTAGACGGCTATGCTGGGATAGAGCATACATTGATGACATATAGGATTGGTTAGTTGCGAACCCAGTTTAGTTTGCGAGCCCTGACCAGTAGGGGCTTAGGTACTGATATGGGTAGAGCATCAGGGGAGGTACGGGGGTATCTTAGCTCTATCTCTATTCCATGATGGGTGCATGTGGGCCAATGGGGGTGTGATCCATGAGGTGCCACACACTTGTGTATAGAGGTGCGGGGGCCACCAAACCTTTCTATAGTACATTGCAAACTTAAACCAGACCACAGCATAAAATGATTGTTACTCATGCATAATATTGTGAAACTGTCTGATTGTCTTACTGAGCTAATTTGTGAGCTCACCATTTGTACGTACATTATTTTAGATGTTGATGCAGGTTATACAGTGGACGACTTTATGAACGCTCTGGCGTATGGTGATGTTGCTGCTCTGGGTGTACAGGCAGGAGAGGACGAGCATGACGCTTCATGCGAGTGCCCTTTCTGCGTGTACCTTTGATTTGACTTTTATTTATTTTCATTATTTTCGGTTGGATTAAAGTGATGTAACAGTATTATATTTATGGTTTGGATTTGAATAATTTGATACTTATTTAATTTATCAATAGATACTCAGTTCATTATATTTTAAAGACTTCCGTTGTATTATTTATATTCTGATTGTGGTTATGTGTAATGGTTTGTATGAGTGGACAAGGCCTATTCGATATCCTGATGTGAACCGTTGGTTCGATGACGGCTCACTCACACCATTCTGGTTGGATCAGAATTAGGGTGTGACAGTATCATTAGATGACAATTGGTTAGCTAGGGAGACCCAAGTGTGGTGTACTTAAGCAACCAATTCCCCATAGAGATTTTCGATCTCAAGGCAGCTTAAGGATTTTGTTGAAGGATAAATAGAAGAAACCTGATTCGGAGAATGAGAAGTATACTATTGTTGGGAGGGAGAGAGAGCCTTAGATTTCTAACATCAGCTGCAGCGTCCGATGACGACCGTCGCATGGTTCTGTGCCACCGTCATAGTGGCAGGGTTCGATAACGACCGTCACATGCGGGAGAATTCGTTACGATTGTTCTTTGCTTTTTTGATGTGAGCAGATAAAAACCCTAACCTCTCATTTCAATGAGAGCTCAAACTTGCAAAGAAAAGAAAATGCCAAAAAAAAGAAAAGAAAAGAAAGAGGTCCAAAGAAGAGAATGTATTGTGAAATGCCTGAAATATCATTTTAATGCCAATTTATAACATAATCAAAAGATTTAGTAAAAGAAAATGAAATGTCTAATTTGTCCCACCAATTGATTCTTCATTTTTCATTGTCTATTATATTGTTATTTTTTCAAACATAACCCACCTTTGTTATAGGAATAACTTCAAAATATACCTTGCATCTATATTAGCAGTCATATCCTTTCCTTCAAGAGGTTCGGGAGGAGGGGTGGCAACCCAGGTAGACAGTCGACACCTGGGGCTCGGATTCAAATCTGAACCCTCCATCCGAGTCGATAAGCTAAGTCAACAAGGGGGTGTTGATTCGGATTCACCCGAGTCTTAATTGTCGGCTATCTAATAAAGGTGCTACCCCTCCTCCCAAACCTCGGAGAGAAAAGGATGTGGATCCATGTCCATGCTAGGAATTGGCACCAAAAATAGAAGTACCATTTGCTTTACCCCCAAGATCAAGAGGAAGTTTAGCAATCATAGCCGTTCAATAAATCCCGGTGTCGGCTGATCCTAGTGATCGATAATTTAACAATAATGGAGGCTCCCTCACGTTATTCAAGGGTACGATGCGCGTCTCGCACGTGAGATCGACCACTTCAAATTTACGAACAATTTCCCAACACGTGCGTGCTCCCAATTCGCTGACGAAGCTACTATGAATTCCATCCATTGTGAAAGACAGATCATAAAACCCTACTTTCTTCGTATAAAAGAGAGATCATAGCCCTATCTCAAGCTCACGAGAATCACAAAAACCCTCTTGAAGACAGAAGAGGCGATAGGAGATATTAGGGTTAGGGTTTTGAAATTTTAAGCTTTTTTAATGCTTAGTTTTCTCTCTATTTTTTTGATTGACGAGATTTTGTAGTGAGGATCCAAGGAGAACTCAACGAGTCATGGTTCCATACCTGAGTCAACAGCAGGTGCCCATCAATGGTTTCCCGTCTGCCGCTTGGAGCCTAGACTGACTCGCCGGAAGAAGATTGCTTGAAACTCACCGTTGTTTCAAGCCACAACATCTGGCTACAAAGATTCTCATTCTCTTTTTCCAATTTCTTTGTCTAATATTCTTCTTTTCAATTTTTTTTTCCTAAATTTTTTTTTTTTTTCCAGTCGATGGTTTCCATTTCTAGGGTTTGAAGGGGATGATTCAAAATTTTACCTGCCGAGTAGACTCGGGTAGTTGGGATCAAGTTAGCCGAATTCAGTTTTCCCAAAAGTAAGTAGGTAAGATGCTGTGAACCCCGTAGTCCATGGAAAATTGGCGCTAGTTCAGACACGGGGGCTTCGTTAATATTTAAATAATAAGCCACCTTTTGCATAGTGCCTAGAGTGAATTCCAAGCTGCTTACACGATTGGAGGAAGCTTTTCATTATTTTCTCAGGCTTCTTTCGAATTTGCAGCAGCTACATTTCCCTTTTTTTTTCCTTTCAAATTATATGGTAGATGTATATGGTAGATGGTTCTCTCAACCCACTATACGGGAATCTCTCCGCAATACAGAAATTGATATGCATAAGGATTTAAATCCAAATGTTGGACAGGTATTGGTGATGTCCGAAACGGATCCGATCTCGATGTGCAGATTCAATGGAAAGCTGACATATGGATTTGGGATCTGGTAGGGGTTGTGTGAAAGAATCATCATAGTGTTGATTTGGGATCTTTTTCCCTTATAAATTAATTTTTATTTTTGGGTTTTGTTTTTAGATTTTGATATTGTTGGCCTAATGTACGTCTTTAGCTATTGTTTGTTTTTTTGATACGAAGCTATTGTTTGTTTGTTTGTTTGTTTGTTTGTTTGTTTTGGCCTTGTTATAGAACGTGCGGTGGAGATTTAGCCAAATGATCTTAATAGAGGTCATGGGCTTTGATGAATGATCTTGAACCGTCGATGGGGTCTAGGTATTGAATCGAATTTGTTTTGCAGTCAATACGATAGATTTATGTCGTAAAAAATTATGGGAATATCAGTATCCTCCACGGTACGAATCGATATGTGTGATGTAATATCGATTGCTAGAACCCTGCTTGGATGGTGTTGTGTAGGATTATGGTGGCTTTGAGCTTTATTGAAAATGTCCAATAATCTATCGAATGCTTGATCTATGATTCTGGGCAACTCCAGACTTTCTCACTACGTATGTTTGTTTTTCTTTTTTAAGTAAGGCTCAATACATATATTTATATATATAATACATATGTTTACATGTATTAACATATTTAGTTATTTATTTATTTTTCTTTAAATTCAAGGGATTTAGATACAAATGAAAGTGTAAGTTAAATAACTAAATAGATAATGATTTTGATTTTTTTTTTGGATTTAGTTAATGCTTTAGTACAAGTTTTCTTTTAAAATTAAAAAAATTTCTTTTTCTTTCTTTCTATTCTTCTTACCATCAAACAAAACCATTAGGGAATATTTTTGGCCTTGGGGTATAATAAGAATTGTGTGGACAATGAGCTTCTGGTGGTAGTTGCATTTGCATTCGATATTGGATTGGTGTCAAAAACATAGTTGCATTTGCATTTGATATTGGATTGGTGTCGAAAACAAAATCCTTAAATTTGGGGCTCTATATCGGAGAAATATTCTCATTGTATTGATATATGTGTATCTTATTTTGGGTAAAGTATAAATGTGTATCTATGTTTATGTATTTGTGTATTATACATTTTTTTTTAAATGGGTCGTATCCTAACTTAGACTACTAGAGATTTCTAGAGACTTCCTCCCAGTGCTTCAACAAGCAAGGGGTTTGCTCCGACCAAATGGATGTTTGTTATTTTACTCTTTCAACTTTGAATGATTTAGATTATAAAAAATTTGAAAAATTAATCTTGGATTTATCATGTAATTTTTATAAATCATATTTCATTTGGCGATGAATATTGGCATATGAATAGTGAGCACACATGAATATGATTAGAATGAAGTTGTGGAGAGGACTCTTTAAATTGATGGTGGTGATTTTCTCAAAATCTCCTACATATTATATTTATCAATAATTATTTCAATAATAGTATTTTGTATTGTGAGAGTTGATCTCGGGCCATGCATATAGAGAAACGGATCCCGTGATCCATGATATGGTCCAATTAGGGAAATCTAGTAGCTTTCCCCTATTCGGGGTGGGATCCACACCGTCAATGCGGCTCTCTTGCATTAACCAGTGGATGCCATGTCTAACTACTCCAATCTTATAAATTCCGGATTTGTGGAAGTAAATAACACTGAATTTTACATTCAAGACTCTTAGAGATGATTGTCTGAAACTTCTTTGTTGAAGGAATGATCCACACTTGCTGCTCCACATTGCTTGTGCATCCGGATTAACTAAGGCATTGGAGTGGTTTGTGTCACACCTTGTGCTTGATATATTGAAACAATAGAATATAACGGGATTCTTTGCAAGCAAAGACTTCCACTAAGATCAAATGTCATGGTACATCCAATCACAAATCAATACATTAAACCCACACGGGATAATCATCAGACTAATTAAATTATATATAAATTACTACTTCAAATTTAGTGGGAGACTTACGTTCAAAAGGATTATAGTTGACATCTAGAATCCATAAAATTATGTTTTGAACACTGTTCCAAAATCAAAAGTAATTAATGTCAAAAGTAATTAAAACATTATTTTGATTTAAACCCTGGGACAATACGTTTCCCCAATATAATTAATCCAAGAGCTATGGATAAAAAGGATGAAGGGCTATGCTTATGCGTAGATGCAATCATCACACTCCCAAGTGGGATCGTGAACTTCTTCTTTAGAATCAATATCAACATCCTCTAGTAGATTGATAGCAATTTGAACCATGAAAAAAGCATTGAACGTTACACTTGCATTATCTAAAATATTTGTATACATAAGGGTAAATTCAACCATTGAATTTAATAAGAAAATCGAACATATAACACAAATGCATGATATTATAATTATGGTCAGGTATGATAATTAAGGGTAGGTGTTAAACAGTTTATAATTGGTTTAACAGTCCGGTGCGGTGTATAAGAGGGTAAAATCAGAACCAAAACAATTAATTAAATGGTGTCAAAATTGAAACCAGAATCGATTAGTAATCAGTTTCGGTCTACCAGTTTTTAAACGATTTTTCATTAATCGGTTTTGCTTACAATTTATAAACGGTTTAATGTAATAGTTATTAATTGATTTTTCATAAATAAAAAAAAATGTGCATCCTGTCAGATAAAAAAGATCGTTCCTTTGGGAAGAACAAGAACCAATCGAGGAATTTCATTATATCCCTTCTAAGATCGTTTTCTTTCGTCTGGTACCTCGTAGAGAGAAACGAGACGCAGATACAGTACAGAATATATTCCTTTCTGCTATTCTCTGCTATTCAAACTAATAAAATAAAAGAGACCTTCGAATGACTAAATAGAGATGGGTGTCTCTTATTAATTTAATAACAAATGACTGCTTCCGTGATTTGGAATATAATTTAGAATAATTTAGAATAAAATAATGTAATTGTAATAATTTGAATTAAAGTTAAAGTATATAGAAATACGCTCCCTGTAAAATAGGAAGTAGCTCGATCTAGGCACTTTTACTTAATACATTGTTGCATCAAAAAGAGTTTTTGCGTTAAGCCGAAATCGGGAAAGGGTTTTACAAGATTGAAAAGGTCCGTTGAGCGCCGCAGGGCTATGTCATAATAGATCCGAACACTTGCCCCGGATTGACGTCCAAATCATAATTGCTCTAGTGAATAACTAAAGAAAATAGATAGAGGGGAGATAGGAAAGAAAAGAACTAATTCTAAATATCTCTCAGAGGTTCACTAATTATTTGACTGTTGGCGGGTCTCTTTGTATGTGTTGTCCGGAAAGAGGAGGACTCAATGATTATTCGTTCGCCGGAACCAGAAGTGAAAATTTTGGTGGATAGGGATCCGACTTCTTTCGAGGAATGGGCTAGACCGGGTCATTTCTGAAGAACAATAGTGAAGGGCCCTGAGACTACCACTTGGATCTACTATTTGCTCCTTGAAACTAAGGTGGGCCCTTTCATGCATTATGTCAGATATCAAGCAAAATTTTTTCTAGCTTCAAAAGGGACTTCTCTTATGATGAATAAATGGAAATATTACCTTGTAAATTTCTGGCAATTTTTTTTTTCTGGTCTCAGTCGGGCAGGATCCATATAAACCAGTTATCCAATTATTCCCTTGGTTTTCTGGGTTATCTTTCAAGTGTACGACTAAATTCTTTGGTGGTAAGGAGTCAAATGCTAGAAAATTCGTATCGAATAGATATTGCTATTAATAAGTTTGATACCATAGTTCCAATTATTCCTGTTTTGGGGGGAATGATACCTGTTGGTACCGGATTCAAAGGATTGGTGCGCCGTTCAAGGGAACATAACAACATTCCTTTGGAAATTCAAAATAAAAATCTATTTGAAGGGGAAATGAGAGATATTTTGTCCCACCACAGAGAATTATTTTATTTTTGTATCCCAAAGAGTGCCGTAAACGAAGAGATCATATGTGAACCACTCTCCCAATCAATCCAACAGAAAAACAATGGGGCGTTAGCACTTTTCTTGCTGCTAGCGCGGCGCAGTAGCGCAGTAGTTTGATTGCTGCGTGCCCCTAAATCCACAAGCACTGGCGGAGGACCAAGAAACCACCCGACCTCCTACATCTGTATCAGTCACAATGGTATTGTTGAAACTTGCTTGAACGTGAATAACTCCCGTAAGTAAGTAAGAAAATGTTTTCTTTTTGTGGACTTTGGTCTTGACATCCCCCACATGATTGAAGATGGAAGGATTGCCTTGCCCTTCTAGAGAGTGACGGCTTATTCATCGTTAATTAACGGACGAGATGGCTTTGTCACCAAGAGTTCTGAAACCTGTTGCCTCTTAGTGAAAGCATTTGTATCATGAATTCCTTTTTTGAAGTAGCTTTGGGGCTCTAGAAAGCGTTTAAACTAGCTCAACAGGAAATGTAAATCGTGAATATAGTCCAAGTAATAAATGCCCAAGTTTCTTTTGGATCCCAATTCCAATAGGCCCCCCATGCCTCATTGGAGCAGTAGACCCAAGTGGTAGTCTCAAATTCTCATGGATCAAGGGCTTCTATTCTTCTGGTTTTAGACCCCCCAACCTGGGAATAAAGAAAGTCCCCTCTTGCTCTAAAAATAGTCTATTATCCAGTACCATATGATCCTTTGTCGGATTCGCATGCATATGCGTATGTGTATGCTAATTCTGATGCTTCAGCGGCATCTACTTTTTAAGATTTTACTTAAAATTCGGAATAAACTATATCCAGTTTCTACTGAACCAGAAGTTTTTTCCACCGTATTAGACGTCGAAACAAGGGATCCCAAAGCTGAATTTCCCGAAGGAGCATTTCCCGAAGCAACAGCTAAAGCCTCATTCATACCTATGGGGAATAGAAAGAGAAAGGGCTACTTGGGTTAACTTAAAAAGGAAGAAGCTCCCTAATTCCATTCCACCTGACATAAGCGCCCCAAACAGGTAAGCGGGGAAGGAAAAGCATGGTGCTAGAAAAGACAAAGGTTTGGAACCTCTTTAAGACACAGAGCTTCCTTTTTTCCTAAAAAAATGATGAAGGCGAGTCTCATGAGGGATTCCCGATCTACAACCGAATAGCAACTCGCACGTAAGCATACATGTTGCACTTTGAGCAGAACTCAAAGCGATCATAGCACCGGTCCCCTTACCTACATAGCTCATATGAGCAGATCCGGGCCTTGCGTCCTTCTTTTGCAAGATCTCGCTTTCAGTTCGTAGAGTGGATCAAACATGTGTTCAGGTTGATTCGTTGGTGTAGTCACTTCGTCATCTTATGATTTGAAACTCGATTCTGCCTACACAAAGAACTACGTTCTTGCTTGGTGAGTCCCTTCGTTTGCTTTGTGTGCTCCTTCGGTTTTCTAGTAGCAAGATCTCGATTTTGCTTCGAAGATTGAATTAGTGGTCAGCCTGTGCTTGAATGACGGCATTCCAAGAAGCAACTTCCTATGGTATGGGATGGTCCCCTATTGATGAATCAAATCACTCGAAAGAAAGTAATTTCACCGCTCCGTGGGCAAATGAATATTCTTTTCAAAAGAAGGGCGGTGGGAATGGTTTAGCAACAACTGAGCAATCATGGTAAGGCAAGACCAACGCATCAACTCACCCTTTCAGATAGGATAGGTGGGTTGCCATAGCTTCGAGCAGGCAAGAAAGATTCAAAAAAAGTAGCTAGCTTATGCCCTAAGAGTGATGTGGAGAGATGAATGGTTCAAGGAAGCTGCTTCAACGGGTGATCCTTCGAAAGAGTAAGTACAACGAGGGTGATCAAAATGTCAATTCGCAGAGAGGAAGATCGACTAGCCAACAAAAGTGGAGGGTGGTCGTAGATCAGGGGAGATGGTTTGACCACTTATAGGAATGTTCTTCAATAGCACACCAAATGCGAGCAATAAAGTAGTGCGCTAGAAAAAAAGAGGAGTAGGGGGAGTTGATTCCCAATTATGAAGCTAAAAAGCAAAGAAAGAAGAAGGAAGGAGAGACAGAGGAAGATTACCAATCACCCACGTTGACGGGTGGGGAAGGGGAGAGTGGAGAGTGAGAGAGAATGTCCCGAGTGGAGCGGAACCCTTTACCTACATAGCCCTTTTTCTCTTATCCGATTTGGGAGTTGAACCTTTTCGCATGTAAAGCAGGGCAAAGCAAAGACCTGTAGCTTTAAGCGCGCTCCGAACCAAAGGAGGCGGATACATAGGTGAAGTGAGATCTTGGAACAAGGGCAGTGGTTGGGTCTAGGAGGAAATGGAAGGAAGGAAAGTCGCTTGGGAAATAGGTTTTTCTATTTATTCTATATCTGTTACGTGCAACCATTCGATCTCTAATTTCGTAATGTAAAGCAAAGCGTGCAGCTGACGAAAATGAAACCGGGGTGGTCCCGCTGGACAGAAGAATCTCGCTTTGCCAGGTTGACCTGCCCATCCTGCGGTTCTCGTGATCAAGGGTTAGCTGGAAGAAGTCTATCTTACTCCGTCAGAGTTAGAAAATACTCAGTTCTTTCTTTCGTTCTCTTCTTTCTTTTTTAGTTTAGTGACAGTTCATCAAAACAATTGTCCAAGATTGCTAGATCGAGCACGCGACGCGCATAGTCTTAAGTCCAAGAGCGGGTTGTCTCCTCTTCAACATGTCATCTACTTCCTTGCCTCCCCCTTTTCAGAGATCTCCTTGTTCTCTTACCAGATTTTCCTCCATACCTTCGCCGCCTTCTTCATCATGTTGTTCCATCCTTCAGGGATGTTCGGTAGGTGTCCGGGCCTCCTAAAAAATCCTTCCGACAAGAATGCTGCTTGAACATTGTAAGACATTGAACCGTCTCTCTCTTGTGAACACTGATCATAAGTGGCAAAAGCCGTCGAAATCCTCATTTTTTGTCCATAATCTCTCCTCGCAACTGTAAGAATTTCAAATGACTTTTTGTACACTGGCGCAGATGATTGCCCCTAAGTCACCGATGGACCAACGCCTTCATCTATCACCTGAATTTCTTGATTCATGGCATCGAGTACTTGCACTTTAAATCTCGTGACTCGATCTGTAGACGGTGATACCTCCACCTTCGGAGATGTGATCTTCTCTTATTCACTTGTGCTGGTGGCGGAGAGGTCGGAGCCTATGTTCTGGCTCTGGGAGGTGTTCCCTTTCTCTTTTGCGGTTAGGTTTCCATCTAGGTCTCGGTTGGGGATGACTTCCAAATTATGGTCTCATTCTTCCCTTCCCTTGATTCACGATCCTTGCAGCTGAATGTTTCCCCATGTGTCGGGACCTGAACCGTGGTGCTCTTCTACAGCTTCTTCTACATAGGCTCCTCAACTTCTGGAATTGAGAAGACACCTTTCCAAGCCCGTAGAAGAACTGATGGCTAAAAACAATAACCAAATAGTTATCTACTAGCCATGTTTTGTTTCTATGAGAATGCCGTAGGACTCCAGGAATTTTGGAAGCTAAACATGCTCAAAAGATGCCTAAAGCATTTAGCTTTGATCAATCAACTGTCCACCGAGTGAAACACTTACAGCGCCTCGCTAAAGAAAACCAAAGTTCCACTCCAACCAAGGAAGAGATAGATCACATCTTGGCCAAATGCCAATCCTCCTAGTTTGAAAGAGAAAAAGAGTTGAGTTTTGAGAACGAGAAACATCTATTTTCTCATTTATTTCTCGTAGTAATAATACACTAAGACGCACCCACTATACACCACACACTAAGATGACTAGCGTGGTCCTTCCCCCTGCTTAGTAGCCACGTATCCAAGGTTGATCACATCATCACTGTTTGATCAAGGTGTGGCCACGGTCTCAATTGGGTCAGTTTTAAGTATGTCCAAGTTCCGTAGAGATTTGTAGTGTCACACCCCAATTCTGCACTATTCAGAATGATGTGATGAACCGCTAATAAACCAACGGTTCAACCAGGATCTCGAGTAGACTATCCCCGCGTTATCCAAACTCACGCACATCCACAATCATAATCAGAGTAAATACACAATAGCGGAAGTCTTATAATAACATGAACTGAGAAACTAAATGATATTAATAATTTAATAGTAAATTATTCTGTTTTCAACTAAGACATAATTAATTATCAAATACATGTCTTAATAAATCCAATAAAGAACCTATAAAATATCGAATCAAATACACACGAGTTGCACTCGCAAGAGGAGTCGTGTGTATCCACTTCAGCTTCAGCTTCCATCGTCGCTACGTTCCCGTACGCAGACGCATTCACATAGTCTTCAACGGTATAACCTGCATCATCAACTAAAAATATTCGACATCGAGGGGTGAGCACACATCACGGCTCAGTGAGTAGCCAAAACAATGCAATAATACATATGCATGCAAAAAGTCAATTTATATCTTTGGTCGGGTATATAAGTTTGCAGTATGCATTAGAAAGGTTTAGGTAGCCAAAGGTCGCGTTTATTGACTCCGCCTCTATACACGAGTGTGTGACGTTACCCGAAGATCACGTTTATCGTCAACTCACATGCACCCAATCATGAACATTATATAACAAAGGTTACGTTTATTGCTATATAGTGCCATACCAACACGTAAGCCCCTGTTAGCGAGGGCTACAAACTGGGCTCGCAACTAACCAATCCTAATGCCAAAAGTGTATCCAAGGCCTCACCCCAACATCCCTCAGAATATCCATAGAGATAGAACTAAGGCCCCCCGGTAGAGTCAGAGATTACAAGGACCGAGACCACCTCCCCTGATACTCTACGACATAATAGTTCTGCTAAGGTAATGGCGATACGACGATGCCAATGCACAAGACTTGAGTTAGAGATAGAGCTTAAGTGTTGAGACCCGCCAAAGGTTAATGTTTATTGACGTCCTCATCACACCTCCCCTGATACTCGCTCGCATCAAGCACATCAACCACACACATACAAGCATATGCCTATTCCTATCATAATCATCATCATCATGTTATAAACAATAAAGTAAATATGCATGAACAAATAATAGAAATATTGGATGGCATGCTGTATGCACATTACAAACATATTCGCATAGAATCAAGCATGGCATAGGACTCAAAAAATAGAAAACAGTTTGTTATTAACCAATTTAATTTGGAGTTCTGGTTCCTCACCTTAGCTTGCTAATAGATACTTTTCCAAGCTTTAGAATCACCTTTATATTGTTATTGTATTGTTAGAAGCCCTAACAAAGTCGATAGAATTTAATTAGAATTTTTTTGAAATTTAAAAACTACTCTGTTAACTGAGGGTTGGAGGTAGGGTCGGAGTCAGGATCGACCCTGGGTGCGACCCTCCCTTAACTCTGAACTTCCCGAACACTGAGGGTCGATGGTCAGGAACACCTAGGGTCGGATGGTCATCGACCCTTGGTGCGACCCTCGGTGCACTTTGGTCAAATTCCCTCTTTTAATCCATTCTTCGTGTTTGGAATCCTATGGCTTGCTCCTACATTCCATTCTACATTCATTCCATGGTCTGAAACCATGTATAACCCACCTAGATAGCTTTCATGCATTCTTCTATGGTTTTCCATGGAAACCTAATCATAGATTAATGGTTTGGGTTTCTCCGAGATCACACTCTCAACAATTACTAACCTAAGGTCTGTAGAAATTCATGGAATTAGTATCCATACCTGAGAAGATAACTTTTTCTCTGAAACTCTTCTCCTTTTTGCTAAGTTCTCTTCCTTCACTTTCTTCTTCCACTTTTCCTTCTCTCTTTCTCTCAATTCGATTAGGGTTGTGAAAGGAGTGAAAGTGGCTTAGGAACGTCCTTTAAATAGAGTAGGAACATCCTAAATAAGCCCCTCTGAGATTTGGAAAGAATCCCAATCGAAAAATATAGAAATTTCCTAATTTCTATATTCGACAGAATCCGAGGGTTGATGGGAGGGTCGATGATCCCGTCGACCCTAGGGTCTTAAGCTATCCGACCCACCCTTCAAAACTGAGGGTCTGACTTTCTGTTTTGGGAGGTCCGACCCTGCTTAGCTAGGTATGCGTCCCTTCCCCTATTTTAAGTGTTTTTGGGTCGATTTGATACCTGGGATCTCGATCTCCTTCACGCCCTTGGTCCATTTGACTCGACCATGATGGGTAAACCTGGTTCAAGGTGGTAAGACCGGGTTAGATTGACACGGGTCTTACAACTCCCCCCAACTTATAAAAATTTCATCCTCGAAATTGTACGTACCTTCTGAATCAAATAAGTGAGGGTATTGCTTTCGCATAGCATTCTCTTCTTCCCATGTAACCTCTTCCATGTCTCTACTTTTCCATGTGACCTTAGCATAGTAGATATCTCTGTTGCGTAGACGTTGAACTTTTCGACTAGTGATTTCTGTTGGTGTTACTTCAAATGTCAAATCATCAGTCAATTCCGGTAAATCCACTGTCAAAACATGCATTGGGTCTTTGACATACTTCTTCAATAAGGAAGTATGAAATACGTCATGCACACTTGACATAGATGGTGGTAGTGCTAGCTGGTAAGCCACTTTCCCACTCTTAGCTAGAATTTCATACGGCCCGACATATCTTGGACTTAGTTTCCCTTTCTGTTCGAACCTCTTCAATCCTCGCATAGGCGATACCTTCAGAAATACTTTATCACCTACGACGAATTCTAGATCTCTTCGTCGAGTATCGGCATATTGCTTCTGACGGTTCTGAGCTGTTCTCACTCTTTCCTTGATAATGTCGACCACTCGACAAGTCTCTTCCACAAATTCCGGTCCAACAATACTACGTTCTCCAACTTCATTCCAAAACAAGGGAGTTCGACACTTCCTGCCATACAGTGCTTCATAAGGTGACATCTGTATGGTAGCTTGATAGTTATTGTTATAAGCGAACTCGATCAGTGGTAACCTTTCATCCCATGATCCCTTGAAATCAATCACACATGCTCGTAGCATATCTTCTAGAATCTGAATTGTACACTCCGACTGTCCATCTGTCTGTGGGTGGAATGCAGTACTAAACTTTAGCGTTGTTCCCATAGCCTTTTGCAATCCTTCCCAAAACTTGGAAGTAAATCGTGGATCTCTATCAGACACAATGCTTTCTGGTACACCGTGTAACCAAACAATATTATCCACATATAGCTTCGCTAACCTTTCCAGTGTATACTGAGGTCGTATAGGTATGAAGCGAGCTGTTTTAGTCAGACGGTCCACAATCACCCAAACTGCATCAACTACTCGAGGAGTCAATGGTAGTCCCGTGACGAAGTCCATAGTGATACAGTCCCATTTCCATGCTGGTTCCGGTAATGGCTGTAACAGTCCTACGGGTCTTTTTCGTTCGGCCTTTTCTTTCTGACAATTTAGGCATTGAGACACGAACTTGGCTACATCTTCTTTCAATCCCCTCCACCAATATAGTTTCTTTAGATCATGATACATTTTTGTACTTCCAGGATGTATCGAATAGATGGTGGTGTGGGCTTCCTTCATCAGTCGGTGTCTAATGTCCATACTTTCGGTTTCAGGTACACATATTCTTCCTTTGTATTTCAGTACTTTCTCGTCATCCAAGGTGAACTCAGGGTTAGTCCTACCTTTCTCAATATGTTCTTGTACTGTTCTCAGATAAGGATCTGCTTTGATAGTTGTCTTCACTTCATCCACTATATCCGGTATAATCTTCAATGCCACGAACATATTTGAAAACTGATGAATAAACCCTTGGTTAGCTGATTCATCCGTTGTATCTATCACATATTGCTCATTGCCGTGATTGAATACCATTTCGGTGGTACACATTGCTGCGGTCGTGCTAACTTCTCCTTGAGATTTTATCATTGCTTTTCTGCTTAATGCATCCGCTACTATGTTCGCTTTTCCCGAATGATACTGGATATCACAATCATAGTCTTTTAATAGTTCCAGCCATCTTCGTTGTCTCATATTCAACTCCTTCTGATTAAATAAATAAGTAAGACTTTTATGGTCCGACTTAATCTGAAATTTCTCTCCGTATAGGTAATGTCTCCATATCTTGACAGCATGTACTACTGCCGCTAACTCCAAATCATGAGTGGGGTAGTTTTTCTCATGTACCTTCAACTGTCTTGAAGCATAAGCAATCACTTGCTCTCCTTGCATAAGCACACATCCTAGTCCCAGTCCCGACGCATCAGTGTATAAGGTAAACATCTGTCCTGGAATAAGAATAGTCAAAATCGGAGCGGATATCAATCTGGTCTTCAGTGTTTGGAAACTCTTCTCACATTTATCGGTCGACACAAATTTTTCACCTTTCTTAGTCAAACTGGTGAGAGGTACGGCAATCCAAGAATAGTCTTCTACGAATCTCCGATAATAACCAGGTAGAACCAGAAAACTTCTGATTTCCGAAATGCTCTTTGGTGCTTCCTACTTTACAATAGCCTCGATCTTGCTGGGATCCACTTTGATTCCTTCAGCGGATACTACATGGCCTAGAAAGGCGACTTCACTTAGCCAAAACTCGCACTTTGAAAATTTGGCATATAGCTATAGGTTCTTGATATGAGTTTCCTTGTCCTTGGAATATACCAATATGTCATCAATAAATACTATAACTGATGTATCCAACATATCGTGGAAGACTCGGTTCATAAGTTCCATGAATGTTGCTGGTACATTAGTTAATCCGAAAGACATAACTAAAAATTCATAATGTCCGTATCTGGTCCTGAATGCTGTCTTCGGAATATCACCTTCTTTAATCTTCAGCTGATGATAGCCTGATCGAAGATCGATCTTAGAAAATACTTTCGCTCCTTGTAACTGATCGAACAAGTCATCGATCCGAGGTAGTGGGTATCGATTCTTGATTGTCAGTTTATTCAACTCCCGATAGTCGATGCATAATCGAACGCTACCATCTTTCTTCTTTACGAACAACACCGGTGCACCCCATGGAGATATAATGGGTCGAATATAACCCTTGTCCAGTAGTTCTTGTAGTTGCACCTTCAGTTCCTTCAGTTCCGTAGGAGCCATTATATAGGGTGCTTTTGATACGGGTGCGGCTCCAGGTATAAGGTCTATCACAAACTCCGTGGCTCGGTTGGGTGGTAATCCGGGTAGTTCCTTCGGAAATACGTCCGGATAGTCCCGCACAACATCAATATCTTCCATTCGTGGCGCTTCCTTGGTTAGGTCGACCACAGATACTAGATACCCGATTGCCCCTTTCTCAAGGCACTTCTTAGCCTTTAATGCTGAAAGTATGAGCTTGCGCCTCCGGGGAAGTTTGGTTCCCGAGAAACTTAATTCTGCTCCTTCTTTGTCTTTGAACGTTAGCTTCTTTTCGGCGCATAATAGATTTACAGAATGCCGAGCTAACCAGTCCATTCCCAAGATGACATCAAAGTCTGCCATCTCAAGTTGTATCAAGGTTGCATCTAAAGTCTTCTCTCCAATGAGAACTGGGCATGGTCCATAACCTTTCTCTAGTTCCACTTCTAACCCCATCGGTGATCGTACAAGTAATTTGTAGTCTAATGTTTTGATGGGTAATTTCGTCTTCTTTCCAAATGACACAGATATAAATGAATGAGTAGCTCCGGAATCAAAGAGTACTCTGGCGGGTACGCCATTTATAGGTACAATACCTGTGATTTATCTTTACTTAGTCTACATGCTCATTCAATGTAATTACAACTTTAAAATTTTCAGTCATCCTGTGACCACATCGGGTGATGTGGCCGCATCCTCGGACGTAACAACATATACACGTCCCTGATGGAATTGCTTCTTGGGTTTAGGGCACTCCCTTGCCATATGTCCCGGCTGGTTGCAGTTAAAACACTTCGGGGCTTCAGAATTTGGCTTTGGCTGAGGTTGAGCTGCTGGAGTAGTCTTGGTTGCAGCATTAAAATTCTGAGGATGGAAAGACTTATATGTCTTGTTATTGCCTCCGTTGTAAGAATTTCCGGCTGGCCTTTTGATGCCTCTGTTCTGAGTAAAGTAACTCTCCTTCTGGCTCGATTCTATAACTCGAGCGATCTGGGCAGCTTCATTATAAATTCTCTTTTCTAAGCCCAGAACATTTTCTCTGATGTTTCCTCTTAGTCCCGTGACAAACCTACGGGTTTTGGTTTCTTCTTCTTGCATACTCAGTGGTGCGAAGAAAAACAGCTCTTCATAACGCTGTTGGTAAGCATCCACTGACATCTGTCCCTGATAAAGACTCAGGAACTCCTTCTCCATTGAATCTCTGAAGCTCCGTGGAAAATATTTCTCAAAGAAGGCTTCTTTATATATAGCCCAGGTCAGTAGGGCGTGCTTGGTCAGTAGATATGCCTTCGTTGATTTCCACCAATGATGTGCGTCGCCCTTGAGCATGAAGGTGGCGCATAGTACTTTCTCTTCCTCTGTGATAGTGATCATGAGGAAATTTATCTCCATCTCGTCTATCCAGTGTGCTGGCCACAACGGATCAGACGGTTTGCCGTTGAATTCTTTGGGTTTCATCTTCAAAAATCTCTCCACTAGTCGGGAGTGGTCCAGCTGATTTTGGGGATTTGCCCCAAACATATGGTGTGGATACTGGTAATCACCCTGAGCTGCTTCTGAAACCTGCACTGGAATCTGTGCAGCCGGTTGCTGAGGTGTCTGATGAGCTGGGTGGTTACCCACCGGTGCTGCACTGGCTTGTCCTGTATGCATGGGTGCAGCCTGAGTGGCTTGAAACATAATTTCCATGGCAACCTGCATCTGAGCCTGTGCGTGTTGCATCTGCTGCAGCTGCTGTGCCAGATTCATCACCACGGTTGTTAGCTCTGGTGGTGGAGGTGGCAAATTTGTAGGGTTTGCCGGTTCTGGATTACCCGGTGTATAATTGTTCTCTTGACTAGTCTCCTCCACGGGTGGTGGTGGTGGGACTGCATTTCAGGTCTGTCGGGTCACCCTACGTCCAGACATAATTCTTTTCTGTGATTGGTGGTGCCTGAAAATCATCAAAATAGGTGAGAAGTCATTTATATTTCATGTAGGCACGCTAACCAATAATTAATTCCAATTTTAGCTCATTTTTTTAAAAAAATACTGTCTTTTCTATGCAGGGTCGATGGTATGTCTGACCCTTGGTATCCGACCCTGGGAATGACCTATTCTTCCCGAGAGCTGGGGGTCGATGCGAGGGTCGATCGGTATCCGACCCTCCGTTCCGACCCTTGATTTTCTGTCAGATTCCCTAGAGCCGAGGGTCGATGGGAGGGTCGATTCGAGGGTCGATTGTGCTAGTAGAATTGTCCGACCCTCGGACCAAAAATCAGATTTTTAAGGTCCGATTTTGGGTCATTTCTCACTATTCCTCCTCCGTTTCGACTCGTCTCTCCTCTCTGAGTTGCTACAGTGCTACTCTACTGTTTTGGATCGGTTTGACTCCGGGTTTCGACGTCCACGTCATCACTACAGGTATGTCTTCCCATTTTTACTTGTTTTTAGGTTTCCATTTCTAGGTTTTCACACGTTTAACTTGTATTTTCCAAATTAAACTTTTTCCAACCGTAAAAATTTGATTTTTATTGGGGGATTTTGTTATTGGTGTCTCGAGGAACGAAAGCCCTCAAATTTTTTTGAGTTTCATCAGTTGGTTATTGAGAAACTTGAAATTTTTCTCTTTTGCCCTAATTTGTCGACATTTTCGATTTTTCTTGAATTTCTTCAAATTAGACATCGTCAGTTAAAATTTCCTACTGCATGTGGGTTGTAGGATATGTTTAAACCTACGTAAGTCCTTATGCCCACTTGTATGGTGAGGAATGGGGCTTTATGGTCAACTTACGTCGTTATTAAATCAAGTTTCGGGTTTTTATCCTATTAACTCCTTGTTTTCCTTCTCTTTCTTATTTTGCAGATACCATGGCTCGTACCAAAGTACCCAGAGTTCGTGATCCCCTTCGCTTCCGTTCCAATGAAGCCGAGGCACGGTATGCTGACTATGCCCGTAAGAAGGTTGAGGGTGGTCGTATGGTGAACTTGGCTGAGTTAGCCGTGTTCAA
>CM053276.1:35477787-35480787 GCA_028583415.1 Protea cynaroides | reverse complement strand
ATGGTCCTGGTCGAATTCTCCGACCCCCGGACCAAAAATCAGATTTTTAAGGTCCGATTCTGAGTTCATTTTCCATTCTTCCTCCTCCGTTTTGACTCATCTCCTTCCTCTGAGTTGCTACAGTGCCAACTCTACTACATTGGTCATTTGGGTTCCTTGTTTCGACGTCTACACCTTCCCTACAGGTATGTATCTTACCTTTACATTTTTTAGGTTTTATTTTCTAGGTTTTCACCCGTATATCTCATTTTCTTCAAATTAAACTTTTTTCAGTCGTAAAAATTTGATTTTAATTGGGGGCTTTTGTTGTTGGTGAGTCAATGGACGAAAGCCCTCAAAAATATTTGAGTTTCATCGGTTGGTTATCGAGAAACTTGAAATTTGCCCTTTTTGCCCTAAATTGTCAAGATTTTTGAATTTCTCAAAATTTATTCAAATTGAATTCTGTTAGCTAGAATTTCCAACTGTATGAGTATTGCAGGATAGTTTAGAACCTACGTAAGTCCTCCTGCCCACGTGTATGGGTGAAAGGTGAGGCTTTTGGCCAACTTACGTCGTTATAATGTCAAAATTTTGGATTTTTCTACCTTACTAATCCATTATCTATTTTTCCTTGTGGTTTGCAGATATTATGGCCCGTACCAAGGTTCCTAGTGTTCGCGACCGTCTTCGCTTCCGTACTAATGAAGCTGAGGCACAATATGCCCGCTTTGCTCGTAAGAAGGTAGAGGGAGGCCGCAAGGTGGACTTGGCTAGCCTAGCCTTGTTTAATGTGGAGAGAGCCTTTGGTGATATGGGATGGCTCCCTGTCATCACTTATGACGCGTGTACCCATCCCGACATGGTACGCCAGTTCTACTGTAATCTCTAGGTGGTGGGAGATTACAATGATGTGGAGAGGGGTGAGGAGCTTCGCATCACGAGCTACGTCAAGGAGGTTGACGTCTCATTTGATTATCGACAGCTGGTCGACTTACTGGGCATTTCCTATGCTGGCCCCATGGTGTTCTGTGCTCCTGGAGAGCCCCAATTCTTTTCTCTACAAATGAGGGCTGAGATCGATAGCCAGCTCATCCAACCTGATCGCTGACAGATGAAAGTGAGTTGTCTGCGCTCAGATCCATGGGTATATTGCAAGATCATCCAGCATAACCTGATACCACAGAGTGGTCATTACGAGAGGATCTCCCAGTTGACCCAGTATCTATTATACTGTATATGCACTAGGCAGCCCGTTTGCCATTCATACATCATCATGTGTACCATGATCAGTGCCACGTTGCCAAGTTACACTGGCAACCTTCCTTACAGACGCATGATCACTACCTTGCTTACCCGCCTGGGGGTTGACTTAGTGGATGAGAAGATTCAGGAGAAGTCCTTCTCATCGCCTCTGGATTGGGATGCCATCTGTAAGATGGGCATGCGGGATGCCCAGGTCAGTGATGAGGAGAGGAACGCGATGGTGCGCCCTCGCACTCGCGTGGAGATGGCTGACGCTGAGGCAGCAGCAGCAGCCCGCTGGAGTTCATAGGGAGCCTGCTAGTGATGATGATCGTCTGTACATGGATGTGGAATCCATTCCAACTCCTTCACCTACACATGCTACTGGAGCTAGTACTTCTTATGCGGCTGGTCCTTCTCATGTGGCTGGTCCTTCACACCCACCTTTTGATATGATGGGGATATTACATGAGATCAGAGAGGCTCAGCGCAGATCTAATCTGAGGATGGGGGAGTTACTAGACGCTCAGTGTGTGAGAGTGGATGAGTTACTAGACGCCCAACGCATATCGGTCATGAGGATGGGAGAGCTCATAGATGCTCAGCACCGGTCAGATATACGGATGGAGGAGCTTTTGGGTGCTCAGTGCGTGACTGATCAGTGGGTGGCTGGTTTCACAGCTAGTCTTTATACGACCCAGACTCAGGTAGCCTGGTTGACTAGAGTCTATACTGAGGATTATGACAGAGACCGTGAGGCACCGCCTCCTCCTTCACCTCCACCTTCATGATTGTATTTGTTTCCTTTCTTTGTACTACAGAGTAACTGTCCGGATTGTGGACTGTACTCTGCTTTAGCTATTTATATACGTTTATTTCTCTCTCATTGTATTTAAAATTGTTCTCCCTTTAATAGATGCATTATTCTCTTTTCAAATTTGGTCTCAAACATCACTTGTGCTTATAGTGTGTTAATATTATAGTTTTTACTTTTATCCTATCTCAGTTCACAATTCGTCGTGAAGGTATGCTAGTTTAGCGGACAAGGCCTGAGATGCTCTGATACCAAGTTGTCACACCCCAATTCCATACTATTCAGAATGATGTGATGAACCATCAACAAACCAACGGTTCAACCAGGATCTCGAGTAGGCTATATCCGTTTTATCTAAACCTCATACATCCACATTCATAATTAGAGTAAATACACAATAGCGGAAGTTTTATAATAAAATGAACTGAGAAATCTAAATATGATAATCATATTAAAATATCCAATTATGCTGTTTCAATAGAGACATAAATAAAATACCAATTACATGTCTTTACTAAATCCAAATAATTAAAATAAAATCTAATCGAATACGCATGAGTTGCACTCGCAAGAGGAGTCATGCGTATCCACTTCGTCTTTAACTTCCATCGCCGCCATGTGCCCGTACATTGGAGCGTTGACATAATCTTCGACGATAGTACCTGGATCATCAACTAAAAAAATTCGACGTCGAGAGGGTGAGCACACATCATGGCTCAGTGAGCAAACAAAACAATGCAACAATACATATGCATGCATTCAATTCATATCTGTGGTCTGATTTAAAGTTAGCAATATGCAATAGAAAGGGTTGGAGGTCAAAGGTTAACGTTTATTGACCCCTCCTCTATACACAGGGTGTGGAAGCCCGCCCAAAGGTTAACGTTTATTGACCCCTCCTCTATACACAGGGTTTGGAAGCCCGCCCAAAGGTTAACGTCTATTGTCGTCCCCATCCACCC
>CM053276.1:35455287-35467787 GCA_028583415.1 Protea cynaroides | reverse complement strand
CATGTGCGGTCGCACGTAGGGTCGATTGGGAATCGACCCTACCAGACCACAGAATCGACCCCTAGCTCCTGGGAAGTCCAGGGAAGCTGCGGTCACACCTAGGGTCGATGGGACAACTGACCCTAGCATTGACCCTATACCTTGGGGTCTCACAAACCTACCACCCAACCTGCGACCCATCCTGCGACCCTAGCTTTATAGCAAGCTTAAAACTGTCGGAATGAATTCTAATTAAAATCTATCGACTTGTTAGGTTTTTCTATTGATATAAAGGTGATTCTTAAAACTTAAAAGAGGATTTACAATCAAGCAAAGGTAAGGGAACAAGACCTAAACTAATTGGCTAATAATAAACTATTTTCGTTTATTGAGTCCAATCCTATGTATGATTCTCTGATTGTATGATTGTAATGTGCATTCAACATGACATCCAATATTCCTGCTATTAATGTTCATGCATATTTAATTCTATTTATTTATAACATGATGATGATGATGATGCTAGGAATAGACATGTTAATGCATGTGTGTGGTTAGTGTGCTTGATGCGAGTGGAGCATCAGGGGGAGGATGTGATATTGTGGTGTCCTGGTTACCAGACTCTAGCTCTATCTCTACTCAAGTCTTGTCCACTGACATGGTCGTATCGCCATTACCTTAGCAGAACTATTACGTCGTGGGGCATCAGGGGAGGTGGTCTCGGACCGTGTAGTCTTCGACTCTGCCGGGGGGCCTTAGCTCTATCTATATGGATGTATTGAGGGATGCTGGGGTGAGGCCTTGTATACACTGTTTGACATTAGGATTGGTTAGTTGCGAGCCCAGTTTGCAAGCCCTCGCCAGTAGGGGCTTACGTGTTGGTATGGGTAGAGCATCAGGGAATGTGTGATGTGGTGCGGTCCTAAGCACTTTAGCTCTATCTCTATCCCATGGTGGGTGCATGTGGGGGCGGCGATGGTGTTTGATCCGTTGAGCGGTTCCATACACTCGTGTATAGAGGTGCGGCAGCCACCAAACCTTTCTATAGCACATTGCAAACTTATATACCAGACCACAGATATCAATTGAATGCATGCATATGTTTGTTGCATTATTTTGTTTGTTCACTGAGCCTTGATGTGTCTCACCCTTTTTGAATTCGAATATTTTAGTTGATGATGCAGGTACAACTGTGGAAGATTATATGAATGCTTCTGTGTACGGGCACGTGGATGCGATGGAGGCTGAAGATATAGTGGAGACGCATGACTCCTCATGTGAGTGCAACTCATGCGTTTTTGATTAGATTTTTATTTGAACTATTAAGGAAATGTAATTTGATACTTTATTTACTTATGTCTCGATTGATACAACATAATTTGATATTTTATTTACGATTATCATAGTTAGATTCCTAGTTCATTTAATATTAAGACTTCTGCTATTGTGTATTATTCTGACTATGGTTGTGGATGTGTATGATTTAAGTTAAAGGACACAGCCTATTATTGATCCTAGTTGAACCGTTGGTTTATTAGCGGTTCATCACATCGTTCTGAATGGTGCGGAATTGGGGCGTGACAACTTGGAATCAGAGCTCTCAGGCCCTGTCACTTAAACCAGTATACTACCACAAAAGTTGTGAACTGAGATAGGATAAAATTTTAAAACTGTAATAATAACACACCATAAGCATCTGTGTTGTTTGAGATAAAATTTGAAAGAGAATAATGCATCTATTAAATGAGAAAAAATTCATATACACTCGAATGAAAAACAAACGTATATACACATATCTAAAGCGGAGTACAATCCACAATCCAGACAGTTACTCTGTAGTACAAAAAAAAAATACATCATGAAACTGGAGGTGATGGGGGAGGCGGTGCCTCGCGGTCTCTGTCATAATCCTCAGCATAGACTCTAGTCAACCAAGTTACCTGAGTCTGGGTCGTCTGAAGACTAGCTGTGAGATCAGCAAACCGCTGATCAGTCACGCGCTGAGCATTTAGAAGCTCTCCCACCCTCAGATCAGACATGCGCTGAGCGTCTCTAATCTCATGCCGTATCCCCATCATGTCATCAGAAGGTGGGTGTGAAGGGCCAGCTGCATGTGAAGGACCAGCTCCCGTAGTATTTGTAGGTGATGGAGGAGGTATGGAGTCCACATCCATGTATAAACGATCATCCCCAGCATCACCCCATGAACCCCTGCTCCAGCGGCTGCTGTTGCTGCCTCAGCGTCTGCCATCTCCACCCAAGTACGAGGATGCGTCAGAGCGTTCCTCTCATCGTCACTGACCTGAGCATCCCGCATGCCCATCTTACAGATGGCCTCCCAATCCAGAGGTGACGAGAAGGATTTCTCCTGAATACTCTCATCCAACAAATCAACACCCAGGCAGGTAAGCAATGTAGTGATCAGGCGTCCATAAGGTAGGTTTCCTACCTGACCTGGCAGTGTGGCACTGATCATCGTTCACATAATAATATAAGGGAGGCAGACAGGCTGCCTAGTGCAGATACAGTAGAGTAAGAACTGGGTCAACTGGGAGATCCTCTCGTAGTGCCCACTCTGAGGTATCAGATTGTGTTGAATGATCTTACAGTACACCTGAGGCTCTGGACGTAGGTAGATCGCTTTCATCTCTCAGCGATCCACTATGATAAGCTGATGGTCTATCTCTGCCCTCATCTCCAAGGAAAAGAACTGGGGCTCTCTAGGGGCACAATACACGAAGGGCCCGTCGTATGAAATGCCCAAGAGGTTCGCTAACTGCCGATAGTCAGAGGAAACCTCTACTCCCTTGACGTAGCTCGTGATCCTGAGCTCTCTACCCCTCTCAGTGTCATTGTGATCTTCCACTACCTGGAGATTACAATAAAACTGTCTCACCAAATCTGGATGGGTACAGGCATCGTAGGTGATCACGGAAAGCCAGCCCATGTCACCAAAAGCTCTCTCTACATCGAACAAGGTTAGACTAGCCAAGTCCATACGACGACCTCCCTCTACCTTCTTACGAGCGTAGCGGGCATACTGCACTTTGGCCACGTTAGAACGGAAACGAACTGGGTTGTGAACCCTAGGTACTTTGGTATGAGCCATATTATCTGCAAAAACAAAGAAAAATAGATAATGGCTTAGGAAAGATGAAAAACCCAAAAATTTTGACATTATAACGATATAAATTGGTCAAAAGCATCACTTTTCACCCATACACGTGGGCAGGAGGACTTACATAGATTTTAAACTATCCTGTAAGACTCATACAGTTGGAAATTTTATCTAAGAAGATTGAATTTGAAGAAATTTCAAGAAATTAAAAAATCTCGACAAATTAGGGCAAAAATGGAAAATTTCAAGTTTCTCGATAACCAACCGATGCAACTCAAATATTTTTGAGGGCTTTCATCTATTGAGTCACTGACAACATAAGCCCCCAATAAAAATCAAATTTTTATGATTGAAAAAAGTTTAATTTGAAGAAAACGATATAAACGAGCAAAAACCTAGTTGAGAAACCCTAAAAACATGAAACCGTAGAGAACATACCTGTAGAGATGGAGTAGACGTCGAAAAGAGAAGCAAAAATACCAACGGGTTGGAGTTGTCACTGTAGTAACTCAGAGGAACGAGCCGAGTCGGAAAGGAGGAGAAAAAATGAGAAATGGATTCAAAAATCGAGATTAAAAACCTGATTTTCAGTCCTAGGGTCGCATAATTCGACCAAGACATTCGACCCTACCTCCGACCCCCTCATCGACCCTAGCCTCTCGGTGATCTAACAGAGAACTAGGGGTCGATCCTAGGGTCGGACACCCATCGACCCTACATTTACCCTAGGCTCTCGGTAAGTAACAGTGGTTCTCAGGGTTGCATACCCAAGGGTCGGACATCCATCGACCCTACCATCGACCCTACGATGGAAAATACAATATTTTTGACAGAATGATCTGAAAAATTTGAAAATATCATTGACTAGTGGATTTAAATATGAGAATGAAGTACATGATGATTTCCTCACGTATTCTATGATTTTCAGGCATTACCACTACCAGAGCAGATACAACCATATACATCCTCAAACACAGGAGAATCTGAACACGACACCGTCTGTAGTTAATGGGCAGACAAATCCTACAAATCTGCCAGCTCCACCTATAGACCTGGCTATAGCCGTAATGAATTTGGCACAACAGCTGCCGCAAATACAACAGGTACAAGCTACTATGCAAGCTGCCATAGGCATGGCTTTTTCAGCTGCACAGACGACACCAATGCCAATAGGACAGAAAAGAACAGTACCAGGGGGAAGTAACACAGTACCCCACGCATCTCAAATACCAGTCATGCAGGCTCAAGTACAAAACCCTGATGTAGCTCAAGGTGGATATCAATAACAACCACCTATGTATGGGGCTTATGTTCCTCATCAACTAGACCACTCCAGACTAGTTGAGCGTTTTCTGAAGACGAAGCCCAGAGAGTATAGTGGTAAGCCAGCTGATCCGTTGTGGCCAGCACACTGGATCGATGAGATGGAGAGAAATTTCACGATGATGACAGTGAATGAAGAAGAGAAAGTGTTGTGTGCAACGTTCATGCTGAAAGGTGATGCACACCACTGGTGGAAGTCCACACGGATGTATCTATTGACAAAGCACGCCCAACTGACCTGGAATATATATAAAGAGGCATTCTTTGAGAAGTATTTTCCTAGGAGTTTCAGAGATTCTATGGAGAAAGAGTTCCTGAGTTTGTATCAGGGACAGATGACTATCGATGCATATCAACAGCGTTATGACGAGTTGTTTTTCTTTGCACCAGTCAGTATGCAAGCAGAAGATATGAAGACCCGAAGGTTCGTCATGGGACTTAGGGGAAGTATTCGTGAACATGTACAAGGACTTGAGAAGAAAGTCTACAATGAAGCTGTACAAATTGCTCGAGTAATAGAGTCGAGCCAGAAAGAGAGCTATTTTGCTCAAAACAGGGGTATTAAAAGGCCAACTGGAAATTCATATAACGGATGGAATACAAGGACATTCAAACCCTTCCGTACTCAAGGTTTTAATGCTGCAGCCAAGACTACCCCAGCAGCTCAACAGCAACAAAAGCCAATTAATGAAGGAGTAAAATGCTTTAACTGCAATCAAATTAGACATTATTCAAAGGAGTGTCCCAAGCCCAAAAAGCAAACACAACAAGGAAGAGTTTACGCTGTTACCTCTAAGGATGCTGTCGCATCACCTGATGTGGTCACAGGTATGACCTGAACCTTTCATTGTGTGTTACATTGTGTGAACATGTAGACTAAATTAAAACAAATCACAGGTATAGTACCTATTAATGACATTCCTGCCAGAGTACTCTTTGATTCAGGAGCTACTCATTCTTTTATATCTGTGTCATTTGGAAAGAAGCTGAACCTACCACTCAAATATCTAGACCATAAACTGCTTGTCTGGTCGCCGATGAGATTAGAAGTGGAATTAGAAACAGGTTATGGACCATGTCCAATCCTTATTGACGAGAAAACTCTAGATGCAACCCTGATTCAACTTGAGATGGCAGACTTTGACTTCATCTTGGGAATGGACTGGTTAGCTCAGCATTCTGCAAATCTATTATGTGCCGAAAAGAAGCTGACATTTAAAGACAAGTAAGGAGCAGAGTTCAGTTTTGCGGGAACCAAACTTCCCCGTAAACGAAAGCTCATACTCTCTGCATTAAAGGCTAGGAAGTGCCAAGAGAAAGGAGTAGTTGGGTATCTAGTATCTGTGGTCGATCTCACCAAGGAAGCACCACGAATGGAGGATATTGAGGTTGTGCGTGACTTCCTAGATATATTTCCTGAAGAGTTACCAGGACTACCACCAGACCGAGCGACAGAGTCCGTTATAGATCTCATACCCAGAGCCGCACCAGTATCTAAAGCACCTTATAGAAGGGCTCCTATTGAACTAAAGGAGTTAAAAGTACAACTACAAGAACTACTGGACAAGGGTAACACCCGACCTAGCATATCACCATGTGGAGTGCCAGTATTATTTGTAAAGAAGAAGGACGGTAGTGTTCGACTGTGTATAGACTATCAGAAACTGAATAAGCTGACAATCAAGAATTGGTACCCATTGCCTCAGATCGATGACTTGTTCGATCAGTTGCAAGGTGCCAAAGTGTTCTCCAAAATCGATCTTCGGTTAGGCTACCATCAGTTGAAGATCAAAGACGGTGATATTCCTAAGATAGCTTTCAAGACCAGATATGGACATTATGAATTTATGATCATGTCTTTTGGAATGACAAACGCACCAGCAACTTTTATGGAACTTATAAATCGGGTATTCCATGTTATGTTGGACACGTCGGTCATTGTTTTCATCAATGATATATTGGACTACTCCAAGGACAAGGAAATTCACATTAAGAATCTGAACGCCGCTATGCAGCGATTACGAAAAGAGAAGCTTTATGCCAAATTTACAAAGTGTGAGTTTTGGCTAAAGGAAGTCTCTTTTCTAGGCCATGTTGTATCCGCTGAAGGAATTAAAGTGGATCCTAGCAAGATCGAAGCTATTGTGAAGTGGGAAGCACCGAAGAGCGTTGCAGAAATTAGAAGTTTCTTAGGTCTAGCTGGGTATTATCAAAAATTTGAGGAAGACTATTCCCGAATTGCCGTACCTCTCATCAGTTTGACTAAGAAGGGCAAAAAGTTTGTTTGGACTGAGAAATGCAAGAAGAGTTTCCAAACATTGAAGGCTAGATTGATATTTGCTCCAATCTTGACCATTTCGATTCCAGGACAGCCATTTATTTTGTACACTGATGCGTTAGGATTGGGATTAGGATGTGTACTTATGCAAGGAGAACAAGTAATTGCTTATGCCTCAAGACAATTGAAGACACATGAGAAGAACTATCCCACTCATGATTTGGAATTAACGGCAGTAGTACATGCTGTCAAGATATGAAGACATTACTTGTACGGAGAAAAATTTCAGATTAAATCAGATCATAAGAGTCTTACTTATCTCTTTAATCAGAAAGAGTTGAATATGAGACAAAGAAGATGGATGAAACTATTGAAAGACTATGATTGTGATATCCAGTATCATCCGAGAAAAGCTAATGTGGTAGCTGATGCACTGAGTAGAAAGGCAATGATAAAATCTTAAGGAGAGGTTAACACAACTATCGTAATGTGTACTACTAGAAAAGTGTTCAATTACGGTAATGAGCAGTTTGTGATAGATGTACCGGGTGAATCAACCAACCAAGGGTTTATTCATCGATTTTCAAATTTGTTCGCCACATTGAAGATTGTACCTGATATAATTGATGAAGTGAAAATAGCTATTAAATCAGACCCTTATCTAAAAACGGTACAAGAAGACATCGAAAAAGGTAGGACTATTCCTGAGTTCACCTTAGATGATGAAAAGGTACTGAAATACAAAGGAAGAATATGCATACTTGAAATAGAAAGTTTGGACATTAGACACCGACTAATGAAGGAAGCCCATACCACCACCTATTCGATACATAATGGAAGTACAAAAATGTATCATGATCTAAAGAAATTATATTGGTGGAGAGGAATGAAAGTAGATGTAGCTAAGTTCGTGTCTCAATGCTTAACCTGTCAGAAGGTGAAGGGTGAATGACAAAGACCTGCAGGACTGTTACAGCCGTTATCGGAACCAGCATGGAAATGGGACTGCATCACAATGGACTTCGTCACCAGGTTTCCATTGACTCCCCGAGTAGTTGACGCGGTTTGGGTGATTGTAGACCGCCTGACTAAAACGGCTCGATTTATAGCTATACGACCTCAGTATACACGGGAGAGGTTAGCTAAGTTGTATGTGGATAATATTGTCAGATTACACAGTGTACCTGAAAGCATTGTGTCCGACAGAGATCCACGATTTACTTCAAAGTTTTGGGAAGGATTGCAAAAGGCTATGGGTACAACATTGAAGTTCAGTACTGCATTCCATCCTCAGACAGACGGACAATCGGAGCGTACCATTCAGATTCTAGAAGACATGCTCCGAGCCTGTGTAATTGATTTTAAAGGATCATGGGATGAAAAACTACCACTGCTTGAGTTCGCTTATAACAATAGCTATCAGGCTACTATACAGATGTCACCCTATGAAGCACTATATGGCAGGAAGTGTCGAACTACTTTGTTTTGGAATGAAGTTGGAGAACGTAGTATTGTTGGACCAGAATTTATTGAAGAGACATGTCGAGTAGTCGACATTATCAAGGAAAGAGTAAGAACGGCTCAGAATCGTCAGAAGCAATATGCAGATACTAGACGCCGATACCTTGAATTTGCCGTAGGTGATAAGGTATTCCTCAAAGTGTCACCGATGCAAGGATTGAAATGGTTCAGATAGAAAGGGAAACTAAGTCCGAGATATGTCGGGCCATATGAAATTCAAGCTAAACGTGGAAAGATGGCTTACCAGTTAGCACTACCACCATCTATGTCAAGTGTGCATGATGTATTTCATATCTCCTTACTAAAGAAGTATGTCAGAGATCCAACGGACATTTTGACAGTAGATCTACTTGATTCAACTGATGATTTGACATTTGAAGTAGCAGCAACTGAAATCACTAGCCGAAAGGTTCAACGACTACGCAACCGTGATATCTATTATGTTAAGGTCACCTGGAGAAGCAGAGATATATAAGAAATCACATATAAAGAAGAGAATGCTATGCGAAAGCAATATTGTCACACCCCAATTCCGTGCTATTCAGAATGGTGTGATGAACCACTAGCAAACCAATGGTTCAACCAGGATCTCGTACAGATGGTATCCGGCTGATCTAAACCTCATACATCCACATTCATAATCATAGTAAATACACAATAGCGAAAGTCTCATAGTAAAATGAACTGAGAATCTACTGTGATATTAATATTTAAATAGTAAATTATTCTATATCAACTGAGACATAAATAAATATCAAATACATGTCCTTAACAAATCCAAATAAAGAAAAACTAAAAATCTAATCGAATACACATGAGTTGCACTCGCAAGAGGAGTCATGTGCATCCACTGCATCTTCAACTTCCATCGCCGCTACGTTCCTGTACACTGGAGCATTTATATAATCTTCAATGGTAATACCTGCATCATCAACTAAAACTATTCGACGTCGAGGGGTGAGCACACATCATGACTCAGTGAGAAAACAAAACAATGCAACAATACATATGCATGCAGTTAATTCATATCTTTGGTCTGGTAAATAAGTTTGCAGTGTGCTATAGAAAGGATAGGTGGCCGCCGCACCTCTATACACGAGTGTGTGAAAATGCCCAATGAAAACAACATCGTCGCCCCACATGCACCCAGAATGGCACAATATACACCCCATGAAAAACGCTCATGGCTGTACCGGTTGATACCATACCAACAAATAAACCCCTGTTGGCTAGGGTTGCAAACTGGGCTCGCAACTAACCAATCCTAATGCCAAACAGTGTATCCAAGGCCTCACCCCAGCATCCCTCAGAACATCCATAGAGATAGAGCTAAGGCCCCCCGTTAGAATAAAAGACTACAAGGACCGAGACCACCTCCCCTGATACTCTACGACATAATAGTTCTGCTAAGGTAATGGCGATATGACGACGTCAGTGGACATGACTTGAGTAGAACCATGGCACAATATACCCCAATGAAAACGGCATCGAAGTACCGATTGATACCATCCCTACCCGCACCATATACACTGGCCAAACACAAACATTCACATGCCTATTCCTATCATCATCATCATCATGTCATAAACAATAAAGTAAATATGCATGAATAAATAATAGAAATATTGGATGACATGTTGAATGCACATACAAGCATACACGCACATAATCAATATGGCAGTGGACTCAAGAAATAAAAATAGTTTGTTATTAATCAATTAGTTTAGGTCTTGTTCCCCCACCTTAGCTTGTTAATAGATCCTCTTTGAAGCTTTAGAATCACCTTTATATTGTTATTATATGGGTAGAAGACCTAACAAAGTCGATAGAATTCAATTAGAATTAATTCCGAATTTAAAAACCATACTGTTAACTGGGGGTCGGAGGTAGGGTCGGAGTAATGATCGACCCTGGGTGCGACCACTCCTATTCTGGACTTCTCGAACACTGGGGGTCGATGCTCAGGGTTGGTAGGGTCGATTGGCCATCGACCCCCATGCGACCCCCATGCGACCCCCTGTGGGTTTTGGTCGATTTTCATCCTTTCAATCCATTCTTCGTATTTGGGGTCCTATGGCTTGCTCCTACAGTCCATTCTACACACATTCTATGGTCTAAAACCATGAATCATTCACCTATATAGCTTTCATAAATTCCTCCATGGTTTTCCATGAAAACCTAACCATGGGTTGATGGTTTGGGTTTCTCTGAGATCATACTCCCTTCATTATCTAACCTAAGGTCTGTAGAAACTCATGGAATTAGTCTCCATACCTGAGAAGAATACTCCTTCTCTGCAACTCTTCTCCTTCTTGCTTTCTTCTCTTCCTTGCTTCTCTTCTTCTTCTCTTCCTTCTCTTCTCTTTCTCTCAATTCAATTAGGGTTGTAAAAGGAGTGAAAGAGGCTTAGGGACATCCTATTTATAGAGTAGAAACTCCTAAAATAAGTCCCATTGAGATTTGGAAAGAGTCCAACCGAAATTAGGAAACTTTCCTAATTTCTGTTTCTGGCGGAAACTGGGAGTCGATGAGGGGGTCGATGATCCCGTCGACCCCTGGTTCCTAAAGTTTCCGACCCCCTTGTAAAACTGGGGGTCTGACTTTTTGTCTTGGGGGATCCGACCCTCCCTTGCTGGGTATGCGATCCTCCCCTTAATTTAAGTGTTTTTGGGTCTGTTTAATACCTATGATCACGATCTCCTTCACGCCCTTGGTCCATTTTGCTCAACCATGATGGGTAGACCTGGTTCAAAGTGGTAAGACCGGGTTAGTTTGATACGGGTCTTACAAATACCCTCATCTATTTGACTCGGAAGGTATGTACAAATTTCCAGGATGAAATTTTTATAAGCAAGGGGGACTTGTAAGACCCGTATCGAACTAACCAGTCTTACCACCTTGTACCAAGTTTACCTATCATGGTCGAGCCAAATTGACCAAGTGCGTGAAGAAAATAGCAAGACTAGGTATGAAACTAACCCAAAAATAGTAAAATAGGGGGTAGGGTCGCATACCTAAACAGGTTGGGTCGATCCCACCTCATCAAGAAGTCAGATCCATGACTTTTGGTCCTAGGGTCGGACAACTGAAACCCTAGGGTCGACGGGATCTGCGACCCTAGCATCGACCCTAGGATCATCGACAGAAACCTTAAATAGGAAACTTTCCTAATTTCAATGTGATTCTTTCCTAATCTCAATGGGACTTATTTTGGGAGATTTTCCTCTATAAATAGGATGTCCCTTAGCCTCTTTCACTCCTTTTGAAACCCTAATTGAAAGAGAAGAGAAGGAGAAGAGAAGGAGAATTGGAGAAGAAGACTAAAGAGAAGAAATTCAGAGGCCTCTGAATCTCAGCAAACCTAAGGTATGGATATGCTTTCCATGAATGGTTTAAGACCTTAGAATAGTTCATGAAGAGGGTATGATCTAAGAGAAACCCAAATCATCCATCCATGGGAAGATTTCAATGAAATCCATGGAGGGAATCATGGTAGACAAAGTAAGGAAGTAACCTGAAGTTTTAAGCCATAAAACAAGCATATAATGGACTGTGTAAGTAAGCCCAAGGACCCAAACATGAAAGATTAGACCGTAGAATGAAAAAGTTAACTTAAACTACGTGCGATCGCACGTAAGGTCGATTGGGAATCGACCGTACTAGACCACAGGATCGACTCCTAGCTCCCGGGAAGTCCAAGGAAGCTGCGGTCGCACCTAGGGTCGATGGGACAACTGACCCTAGCATCGACCCTATACCCTAGGGTCTCACAAACCTGCGACCCAACCTGCAACCCATCTTGCAACCCTAGCTTTACAACAAGCTTAAAACTGTCGGAATGAATTCTAATTAAAATCTATCAACTTGTTAGGTTTTCATATTGATATAAAGGTGATTCTTAAAGCTTGAAAGAGGATTTACACTCAAGCAAAGGTGAGGAAACAAGACCTAAACTAATTGGCTAATAATAAACTGTTTTCGTTTATTAAGTCCAATCCTATGTATGATTCTTTGACTGTATGATTGTAATGTGCATTCAACATGTCATCCAATATTCTTGCTATTAATGTTCATGCATATTTAATTCTATTTATTTATAACATGATGATGATGATGATGCTAGGAATAGGCATGTAAATGTATGTGTGTGGTTAGTGTGCTTGATGTGAGTGGAGCATCAGGGGGAGGATGTGATATTGTGGTGTGTCCTGGTCACTAGACTCTAGCTCTATCTCTACTCAAGTCTTGTCCACTGACATCATCGTATCGCCATTACCTTAG